>VWZE01024397.1:208696-222723 GCA_013396675.1 Eubucco bourcierii | reverse complement strand
CCTTGCTGCACATGAAACTGGCAGGGTTTAGAATTCTAATCTTGCAGTGGTCAACCCAGCAGGGCAAATGCTCCAGATGTCCTGGCCCGTTCAATTTCAGTAGCTTTACAAATTGCCTCAGGCCGTGGTATGAGGAGGCTCCATCTATGATACTTGTCTTTGAGGATGAGTGATGGGATGCAATTCTATCAGTTTGCTGTCCTGTAGGATCGATTCAGACAAGTGGAAAGGTTCACACTTTGTGAAGTCAGTGTTTGCTTCAGGATCACAACTGGCTCTAGGACTTCTGAGTAAATGTGATCCTCAGTTGAAGGAAATGGAGGGAGGAGAAATATGCTTTACCTCATTCCTCCTCCTCCTCATTTTTTCAGTTGCTCACACTTTCTTGACACAGCTGTTGTTTCCCCTGCCTACTAAACCACAAGTTGCCAGTAAATAAAGCTTTTTTTTTTTTTTTTTGGTGTGTACAGTGTTAGCCTTTCTGCCTTATCCAGTTCTCTGACTTCAGGATTTTCAGAATTCACTCTGCCTTGTTCATTTCCACTTGCTTCTTTACACCAAATAATTAACTTAAACACAATATGTTAACAGTGTATGTATATATACACTCCATACACATATATATACACTCCATATACATATATATGTACTCCACATACATATATAATTAAATGTAATATATAAGCACAATATTTAACAGTTTCTCTATACCAAATAATTAACTTAAACACAATATTTTAACAGTGTGTGTATATATATTATACATATATATACACTCCATATACATATATATATGTACTCCACATATATAATTAAATATAATATTAAACACAATATTTAACATCTTTTCTATACCAAATAATTAACTTAAACACAATATGTTAACAGTGTATGTATATATACACTCCATACACATATATATACACTCCATATACATATATATGTACTCCACATATATATAATGAAATACAATATTAAACACAATATTTAACAGCTTCTCTGTACCAAATAATTAACTTAAACACAATATGTTAACAGTGTATGTATATATACACTCCATACACATATATATACACTCCATATACATATATATGTACTCCACATATATATAATTAAATACAATATTAAACACAATATTTAACAGCTTCTCTATACCAAATAATTAACTTAAAAACAATATTTTAACAGTTAAGACTAGTTTAAAAAAAATTAATGTCTAGTTTAAAACTAATGTCTCGTTTAAATCAAATGTAAATTAAATTACTTTTGAGTTTAATATAAATCTGAAATATTTACAAAAGGTGTTTTAATTTATAGACAGCAGTGCAATATAGGTAAGAGCTTCCTATGCTGTTTGTTGCCAACACATCAGTGGTTCAGATCAGCTCATTAGTCTTTGACCTCTCTGGGGATGGATAATAAGGTTGTTAATTAGCGTGAGCTTTGGTGTGTGATTTTTGCAGTGTTCATACCTCTCCCTGGACAATACTGGGGAATAACTGGACAAAGATCAGCAGACAAATCTCCCAAAAGCTAGCTTTTATTAACTGCTTGTACTGTTGACCTGCTCTGGCTTCCACTGGGAATGTGGAGACGGTACAGGGAAATTGTGACCTTATAGCCGCCACGGGCAAAATTTGCTGCATCCATGCGTCTTTGGTGTGCTCTGCTACACCTCAGTCTTGAAATCCTAGGAAACAATTTGTGTGGGTTATGCTCTCTGTCTGTTTGGTAACAAAACAAATACGGCAAAGAAGTTGAGATCTCGTCAGACCCCACCTGGAGTACTGTGTGCAGTTCTGGAACCCTCAGCACAGAAAGGACATGGAAGTGTTGGAGCAGGTCCAGAGGAGGGCCACAAAGATGATCAGAGGGCTGGAGCAGCTCTCCTATGAGGACAGGCTGAGAGAGTTGGGGCTCTTCAGCCTGGAGAAGAGAAGGCTTCGAGGGGACCTGATAGTAGCCTTCCAGTATCTGAAGGGGGCTACAGGAAGGCTGGGGAAGGATTATTTACAAGGTCCTGCAGTGACAGGACAAGGGGCAATGGGCTTAAACTGGCAGAGGGGAGATTTAGACTGGATGTTAGGAGGAAGTTCTTTACAGTGAGGGTGGTGAGGCACTGGAACGGGTTGCCCAGGGAGGTTGTGGATGCTCCCTCCCTGGGTGTGTTCAAGGCCAGATTGGAGGAGGCCTTGAGTGAGCTGTACTAGTGGGAGGTGTCCCTGCCTATGGCAGGGGGTTGGAACTAGATGATCCTTGAGGTCCCTTCCAACCTTACCATTCTGTGATTCTATGATTCTATATTTCATAACAATCAGCAACCAGGTAAAGCTAATAGTAAATTCAGACATTCCCAGTCACAGGTCTGCCTGCTACAACATGGTTGTCAATAAACTGTCCATAGTTTTCACTGGCATAGCTTTGGCAGTTTCCAGCTACCAGTCAACCATGCAGCTCACAGGTATGGCTAAGGGGGATGGCTCCTGGCCACACTGAGTTTACTAAAACAGCTAGTGAAGGACACACAAAGTGTTGCTGCTGTTACACAGAGCTAGTAGTTTTCCATTCTCTGAGAAGAGGGCAACTGGGATGCTGTGGGGAGGTATGTGAGGCTCAGTTCTTCAGGGTGCTCCTGTAAGGGAGATGAAATTATTCCTGAGGATAGGAGATGTAGGTATGCAGCAAACGGGATTCACATCTCGTGCAGCAACTTGCCAGCGCAGTGTCTTTCCCGATGAGAATTTCCTCTTCTCTACAATTTTAGGTAGTTGAGTTACTTCCATGGCACAAAATGGTGTCACTGCTGGCTCTGAAAAGGATGTTGCCTGACTGAGCCATGCATCTTCCCATGGGTCAGGGTTTCACTTGGAAGGCCCAGTTTCACCGTGGCAAGGAGTAGTGAAGATCTTTGCACTCCATGGGGGAAAAGTGACTCCTTCTGTGCAAAAAAAATTACAAACACTATGTGTAAACTGTTGCTTATTGTCTCTCTCTCGCTCTCTTTTTCTGAAAAAAAAACAACAAACAAAACCCAACAAAGTACCTTATTCTGGCTAATAAATATATAGAAACTTATATAAATACCTCTATATATTTAATACATCTTTGTATTTATAAATTGTGCTGGTTTGAGGCTAATTGGAATATTTTAATAGAGAAAATTACACTGTAGGCTGTGAAAGGAAAACAACGGTGATGTCTATTTCACTCATAGACTTGGTGAGATGTTTAAGAGAAGAAACCAAAACATAGATAAGTCAGTCTGTCTGTAGGGGCACAGCGTCTTGGGCAGTCTAGCTTCTGGCTCCTCTTTACAGATTAATCTTCATTAACCACTTTTCTTCTAAGCCTCCCTGGCCAATCCTCCAAGCTCACCTTGTGCGTAAGGCAAACCCTGGGGTAAGGTCTAGGGGTGGGGAGAAGGTGGAAGGGTGGTTGGGAGCCCCTCCTGGGGTCTCTGATTTCTGGAAGGGGAGTTGTGTTGCTGTATTCCCTTTAATTTGTCTATTTCTGTAACTATTCCTGTCTATAGTGTATATCTCTGCTTGTACATTGTGCTGAGCTGTAAATAGAACTTCAGCCCTTAACTTCCAGCTGGCTGAGTTGTAGTCTGGGTCATTTTACAAAGTGTGTGTGTGAGAACTCCCAAACCATCACATAAATTTATAAAAGTTATAAAATGGACTTCTATAAAATGAACTTCCAAGAGAAACACAGAGAGCTGCTGATGTCCCCGTAGCACATCTCAGTGTAATCCTTCAGTAATTTTTTTTTTTCTACCATGGGTACTTCTGGATGAGTTGATGGAATAAAAGTTAAAGTGCATCATTTATTGCAGTGTAGTTTTCTTAGCAGTACCTTAGGGCTGTTTCAAACAGGTGTTGAGCACCAGAGGCTCTTAAGCAAATTGCCAAGATCTGTAAATGCTTTTTACCACAGGAAAAAAAAAAACCAAAACAGTGTAGTCCTTTACACTTAACAAGTCATTTCTCTGGCCGTGTGCAAATATGTGAAATATTATCTTAATAATCCTTCAGCTGGGTTTTACTGCTTGCAATTTCTGCTCTAAGCTCAGGCTAACCTAGTTAAAGCTCAGCCTGTCGGGAAGGATAATAATGGCTGTTAAGCAGAGAGGCAGGCTGCCTTACATCTTAGTTGCTAAGCCTGTTGTTTTACAGATGGCTTAACTTACTAGTTTGTAAAAGTGATAAAGCTGACCTACATTGCAAAAGCATATTGTGTTTTGATTGTAGCATGCTTTATTGCAGAAGTTCCAGCTGCTGTATTAAGTAAGGTAGGTTGCTATAGAAATTACTCTGGAAAATAAGTATTTTCCTTATACAGCCCTTTTTGTTACTCGTTGAACAGATGCCCTATAATCATGATTGTGCCAATGTTTGTATTCACTGTAACCTCTACTGATAGTGGACCAGGCTCCTGCAGGCAGTGTCTAATGTCTCATGAAAGAGATGTGATCTATTGCAGCTCATCTTAAAATTTGGCACAGCGAGAAGTCCTTGAAGGTACTAAATATACTAGCTCCTGTCATCTGACACCTAATTAACACAGCTCATGGTGCAGACAGGAATAGCTGTGAAGACAGAGGTAAGAGAAATGCCATTTCCTGGGTAGGCACAATCCCAAGCACAACTCCAGGCTGGGTGGTGAATGGCTGAGAGCAACACTGAGGAAAAGGACCTGGGGGTCTGGGTTGGTGAAAAACTCAACATGAGCCTGCAGTGTGAGTGCAGCCCAGACAGCAACTGAGTGCTGGGCTGCAGCAGGGCAAGGGAGGGGATTCTGCCCCTTTGCTCTGCTCTCGTCAGACCCCACCTGGAGTCCTGTGTGCAGTTCTGGAACCCTCAGCACAGGAAGGACATTGAAGTGTTGGAGCAGGTCCAGAGGAGACCATGAAGATGATCAGGAATGGACTGCCCAGGGAGGTGGTGGAGTCACCGTCCCTGGAGGTGTTCAAGGCGGGTTTGGACGTGGCACTTGGTGCCATGGTCTGGTCTTGAGGTCTGTGGTAACTNAGAGGGCTGCAGCAGCTCTGCTCTGAGGACAGGCTCGAAGAGTTGTGACTCTTCAGCCTGGAGAAGAGAAGGCTTCCAGAAGACCTTAGAGTAGCCTTCCAGTATCTGAAGGGGGCCTACAGGAAGGCTGGGGAGGGACTATTGACAAGGTCTTGCAATGACAGGACATGTGATCACTCAACTCTTAATTACATAGTCCTATAGGTTTTTAATCCTAATGATGAAACAGATTTGTACAATGAAATACATTACTGTTTGCTGGATCCTGGTTGTGACTGTGATTTGCAGTCTTTGCAGCCAGTGGAAGAGTGTGTCATAACACACATGGAAACCTCAGTGCATAAGCAGCCTTGGCAGCAAGGTCTTGGTGGAGCTGCAGCTCATTGCTTCAGTTAAGCACCACCCTTCTCTTCCCAACCATTATTGTATTGTAGGGGTGAAAGGGGACATTTCTTGCCACCCTTTTCAACTTTGTTTTGGATTCTGTTTAAGACAAAGGTTGTACAGGCACCAAATAAGCTACAAGTCCTAGTTTGCAGGCAGGGTAGTTCTGACATTAGCCCAATGCTGCAGGTTTGTTTTTCTATATCAATATAGCTTAGGCCTCGTGGAAAAAGAAGAAAAAAAACCTGTCAGTAATAGTTTCTTGATGGTGTGCCAGTTTAGTGGTGCTATGAAGAAAAATTACCCCTTTGCTTGCTTTTCCAGTTCCCTGGGTAGAGGCATTGTTGTACTGTCAGTCAGCATTAAGTGTAACATTCTGGAAATCACAAGCTGGTATTTGATTCAGATCTTGGCTCTGCTCTCACGCCCTGTTTTGATGTGGTGCCCAGATTACCTTCTTCATCCTCTGTGTTTGTTAATCTTCCACTGAGATGCAAACACTGTGCGTGGGATCATTGTCTCTCCTCTGAGCATGACCCCAAGCAGCACAGACCCAACTGACTCTGCAGAATTTGACTGAGCTTGTCTGCTAGTCTTGTCTGAATTTCATCTGTTTTAGTGGTACTAAAACAAACAGAGGTGACCACTGAGGATTTCTGGGTGTTTTCAGAAATACTAGCAGAAGGTGATAGCATAAGGACATGGAAGTGATAGGAAGGACATGGAAGTGTTGGAGTGGGTCCAGAGGAGGGCCACGAAGATGATCAAAGGGCTGGAGCAGCTCTGCTGTGAGGACAAGCTGAGAGAGTTGGGGCTCTGCAGCCTGGAGAAGAGAAGGCTTCGAAGGGGACCTTCTAGTAGCCTTCCAGTATCTGAAGGGGGCCTACAGGAAGGCTGGGGAGGGACTATTGACAAGGTCTTGCAATGACAGGAAAAGGGGCAATGGGTTTGAACTGGCAGAGGGGAGATTTAGACTGGATGTTAGGAGGAAGTTGTTTGCAGTGAGGGTGGTGAGACACTGGCACAGGTTGCCCAGGGAGGTTGTGGTTGCTCCCTCCCTGGAGATGTTGAAGGCCAGGTTGGAGGAGGCCTTGAGTGAGCTGTACTAGTGGGAGGTGTCCCTGCCTATGGCAGGGGTTTGGAACTAGATGATCCTTGAGGTCCCTTCTAACCTTACCATTCTCTGATTCTATTATTCAAACTGCAAGATGATACAATGTTGGGACAGTTTCTTTTCTTCATACAGTAGAAATTTAATATATATTATGTACTTGTAATATATGATAGCAGAAGGCAGCTCAATATAGCCTTTGGCTACTCTGTTAAGATTTTGGCATGGTTCCATATAAGACTGGCACCTCCTGCATGAACTAAAATGAAATTCAATCATTTGCTGCTGGTATTACCTAAATAATAAAACAGTCATGGTGAGAATTCCCTTCTCACAAATGTTCGTAGATGCAGAGATGAGGTTTTACTTTCTTCCCTTTCTAAGCAACCTGCTCATTATTTTTGTACATGAGATCATCTGTTGACAATCAGTAACAGAATTGTCAGTAGTTGTATTTAAAAGTCTCTCTAGAACATTTACTTTTCTCTCAGAAAGTTAACTTCAGGATTATTTTTTCAGAACACAGTTTATCAGCAACGTGCATCTTTGTTTCATTCAGAGAGGTGCTTTGTCTTCCCCTTTTCTCAAGATGGCTTAATTTTGAAAACATGACTGGACTATAAAGTGTATTATGCACACTCCAATAGTTTGGTTCCATTAGGAGGTTTTCTTGTGTAACAGAGGAATTAAAGGGAATATCTGTTGGCTGCTAACAATCAATCGATAAAAAACCTTTCAAAATGACATCTCAGAAGAACGCTTCATGAAACAGCTCCTGTGAGTTCTTTCAGAAAGGTTGGTGTAGGAAAAGCAAGCAGTAAACATGCACAGAACCATTCTGCAGGGGCAAACATGCAGTGCATAAAAGCATGAGTACAAGCAAAGGCAGGGGACAATTGCCAGAGATGCTTTAGGAAGCTCGATTTCGCTGCTGCAGCCAAGCCCATACAACCAGACCCTGCGTACACATGGAAGCCCTTTGTAGCTCTGGAATGCCCCCCTCGGCTGACTGAAAGGGTCTGATCATTTCAATGCCACCTCTCCAGCAGATAGTGCAACAAGTGTCCTGTGCTTGAATGAGTTTGAGATAAGTGCATTGTTTGTATTTGTTTCTCTGGGAAGCATTTAACTTCTTGCGAGGGATTATTAGGAAATAACTTTGAGAAGAGCTCAATACCACAGGATGCTGAGGGCTGGCCTTGATCCAGCAGAGCAATCAGGCGTGTCCATGCTGTCATCAAAGGCCTAGGCAACACTTTTTGTTGGTTTTGGTTGGTTTTTGTTTTGTTTGTTTTTAATTCCTTCAGATGAATTGTTAGAAATGTTGCTTTGTTTGTGTAGGCCACCAAGGACACACAAGGATGCTCTGTGTTCTTAGTTAGTGCAAGTTAACTTTTCCCACCTGTGATGGTTTGGGATTTACCTCCCCCCCACACACTTTGTAAAATCACTCAGCCTAGACTCAGCCAGCTGGAAGTTAAGGAATGAAGCTCTGTTTATAGCTTAGCACTATTTACGAGGAGATATGCAGAATCATAGAACCATAGAATGGTAAGGTTGGAGGAGACCTCAAGATCATCTAGTTCCAACCCCCTGCCATAGGCAGGGACACCTCACAATAGTACAACTCACTCAAGACCTCCTCCAACCTGCCTTTGAACACCTCCAGGGAGGGAGCAGCCACAACCTCCCTGGGCGACCTGTGCCAGTGCCTCACCACCCTCACTGCAAAGAATTTCCTCCTAAAACCCCATTTAAATCTCCCCTCTACCAGTTTAAACCCATTGCCCCTTGTCCTGTCATTGCAAGACCTTGTCAATAGTCCCTGTCCAGCCTTCCTGTAGGCCCCCTTCAGATACTGGAAGGCTACTATCAGGTCTCCTCGAAACCTTCTCTTCTCCAAGTGACAGAGCCCCAACTCTCTCAGTCTGTCCTCACAGCAGAGCTGCTGCAGCCCTCTGAATATCTTCATGGCCACCTCTGGACCCACTCCAACACTTCCATGTCCTTCCTGTGCTGGGGGCTCCAGAACTGCACACAGGACTCCAGATGGGGTCTGAGGAGAGCAGAGTAAAGGGGCCCTGCTGGCCACGTAGCACACAATATACAGGAATATTTACAGAAATATACAAGTTAAAGGTAATAGAGAAACACAATACCCCTCCCAGTAATCAGAGGCCCCGGGAGGGGCTCCCAACCACCCATCCACCTTCTGTCCACCCCTCTACTTTACCCCAGGGTTTGGCTTAAGTGCAAGGGGAGTTTGGAGGGTTGGCCAGGAGGGTTAGAGGGAGAGTGGTTAGTTAAGTTACTCAGCAGAGAGGAGAAGACCTACTGGCTCCTAGAGAGACCAAGAGAGACTGTGTGTTATCTGTATTTGTGTTCTTGTTTTTATACATCTCAGCAAGCCTATGAGTGAAGCAGACATCACCAGTGTTTGTTTTTCACAACCTATAATGTATTTTTTTTAATTAAAATATTCCAATTGGCCTCAAACTAGCACACCACCTTATTTGTTTGAACTTCAGTGATCTGTGGGTTATTATGTAGACATGCAGCAGTATTCTGAAGGCTTCTTGTTAGAAGTGTAGCAAATACAACATCTTTTCTTCCAGCCTTCTAAACACCTCTCTTAGCTCAACATAAGATGTTATAGCCCGAGTAGTAATGCACACTGACTTGAGATTTTTTTTCTGTGGAAAAATGTGCTTATAAACTCTTGGAACAACAAGCAACTCTTTCAAGTAGAGAAGAGTTTAAAATGACAGCTTTGAAGGAATTAATAATGGAAGAAATTCCATCTGTCTATGGTTTTTTTTTTCAGTACATCAACAATTTGAGGTGAAGTTTTGCCCACATACCAACACACGCTAGCTGCAGTCAGGAACCAAAATCATGTCCCATAAACTCACAGTATCACAGTATCACCAGGGTTGGAAGAGACCTCAAAGCTCATCAAGTCCAACCAGTCACCACAGACCTCAAGGCCAGACCATGGCACCAAGTGCCACGTCCAACCCACCTTGAACACCTCCAGGGACGGTGACTCCACCACCTCCCTGGGCAGCCCATTCCAGCAGTCAATGACTCTCTCAGTCAAGAACTTTCTCCTCACCTCCAGCCTAAACTTCCCCTGGCACAGCTTGAGACTGTGTCCTCTTGTTCTGGTGCTGCTTGCCTGAGAGAAGAAGGTAACCTCCCCCTGGCTTACAACCACCTTTCAGGTAGCTGTAGACAGCAAGAAGGTCTCCCCTGAGCCTCCTCTTCTCCAGGCTAACCAATCCCAGCTCCCTCAGCCTCTCTCCATAGTGCTGTGCTCGAGGCCTCTCCCCAGCCTCGTTGCCCTTCTCTGGACACGCTCAAGCACCTCAATGTCCTTCTTCACTTGAGGGGCCCAGAACTGGACACAGAACTTATCCAGCTCCTATCAGCATTAGTGTTTATGCAGAGGATTGTCACTGATAGGAGCAAATGATGCTGCAGAACCCACTTACACATTCAGAGTGTCATGTCCCAAATGCCCAAAAGTACAAAAGATAAACAACAGAAAGACTTCCAATCAATATTACAGAGCACGTTGCAAAGTAGTGAAGATGTTAGGGCTGTAATTTGAACAATGGTTTTTAACAAACAGAGAGAGAGAGAGTATGTATGGTGAGTTAAGCTGCAGAAAACCTTTCTTTTAAATCCAGATGTAGGCATTAACTCACATATTTGAGATGGCATGCTTATTTGCTAAGTGCAAATATGGTTAGAAAAAGGCTTTCCTGACTGAGGATAAAAACTGGAGTACTCTTTAATTTTGGTTACTGCCAAGCTCATTTCAACAACCACAATAGTTATTTGGCTCTGTACCAAAAAGTGGCAATACAGTACTTACATGTCTATGGATCAAAATTAGATGAAAAATTGCTGTTTCTCATCTCCAAAGCCATTTGCTGCACATTTTATAGGCCTCAAGATGGCTTTTGTAATATGTGATAACAGAGCCAACTGAAGCATCTGCCTGGGAAGAGATTACTTTAATTATGGACTCAATGTCCTATTTTCTGCAAGTGTTCCCCAGAGAATTTCTTACTGCTGGATGAGAGGTGTTATGATGCACATTAAAACCTACAAGTCAAACAAAAGAGGTTGTAAAAGTGAGACAAGGACACCCATAAAGTCTCCAGTTGTGTATTCAGTGGCTAAAAATACAACCCTGAATTATGCGATGGTAGCTTTTAAATTAATCTAACACCTGTTAAAATAAATTTCCAATAATGCAGAGGAAAAATGAATATTAGAAAAATTTTCTCCTTTTTTTTTTTTCCTAATCCCATTATCTTCTGTAAAATTGATTATCTATGAAATTATTGAAAATACTCATGTTTTCCTTTAATTTTTTTTTTCAATCCAGTAGGAACAATTAATATGGAAAATGCAGCAAAGTGGTTTCTTGTTAGCTTCTATTTTTGTAACGTGCAGAGGATCTTGTCATTAAGAATTCATTTGCCTTCTGCTGTAGTTTCATTGATCACAATTAACTTACTTGATATTAAAGTGGATGTGTGCTGTGTGCTGCTATAGAAATGCTGTGTAAATCGCCGTTGATGTAGCACAGTTTAATGGCTGCTTAAAATATTTGTCTTTCTCTCTTCATCAGCTTGAAGAAAGCTTAGAGGTCTTCATTAGCAGCTGTTGTAATAATGAGCTAAAAGTTTTCCTTTACACAAAATAACAGGGAAGAACTGTAAAGATGGCTCAAAGATGCTGGGACAGTATGGGAGGTACTGGGAACTTCCCTAGAAGACTAACTAAATTAAAAGGGAAAATGCCACCTCCAAATGATACTGAAGTTAAAAAAAACCCCAGTGTTTGAAGTGCATTTAAATCAGGTGGTCATATCTGGATTGTGCTGGTTTGAGGCTAATTGGAATATTTTAATAGAGAAAATTACACTATAGGCTGTGAAAGGAAAACAGTGGTGATGTCTACTTCACTCACAGGCTTGCTGAAAAATTGTTTGGCAAAAATAACATAAACATAGATAAGTCAGTCTCATTCTGTCTCTCTCTGGGGACACAGCACAGCATCTGGGGTAGCCTAGCAGCTTCTGGCTCTGGCTCCTCTGCTGATTAATTTTCACTAACCACTTTTCTTCTAACCCCCCGACCGATCCTCCTAATTCACCTTGCATGTAAGGCAAACCTTGGGGTAAGGTAGAGGGGTGGGGAGAAGGTGGAAGGGTGGTTGGGAGCCCCTCCTGGGGTCTCTGATTTCTGGGAGGGGAGTTGTGTTGCTGTATTCCCTTTAACTTGTCTGTTTCTGTAACTATTCCTGTCTATAGTGTATATCTCTGCTTGTACATTGTGCTGAGCTGTAAATAGAGCTTCAGTCCTTAACTTCCAGCTGGCTGAGTTCTAGTCTGGGTCATTTTACAAAGAGGGGGGGAGGGCAGGGAACTCCCAAACCATCACACTGGATGCACTTGGGAGTGCTACCCCTTGCACACAGTTATTAGACAAGCTTGTTCTCTAAAGAGCAAAGTGGAAGCAATGCTCTTCATCTGTAAATCTAACATGAACGAACACTAGAGGTTCTTCAGCTTACTAGTTTTATAGTAGCTGTCTTTACCAATACACAACATGAGCCTGCAGCCCAGACAGCCAACAGAGCCCTGGGCTGCAACAAGAGCAGCATGACCAGCAGGGCAAGGGAGGGGATTCTACCCCTTTGCTCTGCTCTCCTCAGACCCTATCTGGAGTCCTGTGTGCAGTTCTGGAGCCCCCAGCAGAGGAAGGACATGGAACTGTTGGAGTGGGTCCAGAGGAGACCAGGAAGATGATCAGAGGGCTGCAGCAGCTCTGCTATGAGGACAGGCTGAGAGAGTTGGGGCTCTGCAGCATGGAGAAGAGAAGGCTTCAAGGAGACTTTCTAGTAGCCTTCCAGTATCTGAAGGGAGCCTACAGGAAGGCTGGGGAGGGACTATTGACAAGGTGTTGCAATGACAGGACAAGGGGAAATGAGTTTAAAATGGCAGAGGGGAGATTTGGACTGGATGTTAGGAGGAAGTTGTTTGCAGTGAGGGTGGTGAGACACTGGCACAGGGAGGGTTTTTAGGCTCACTGCTTTGACTTGTGGTCTGTTGCTGAAGAGATGGAGGAGAAAACCACTAGCATCCCTGGTTTACTGAAGTGGTTGAAGCCACTTTGCTTGGGGCTGTATTTGTGACGTTGTTGAGAGGTAGATGTGTGGCAGCATGACTGATCACATACCAGTGTCCAGTCAGGGTCTTTGGGGGAGACCCTTTCTTTTCATCAGACTCTGGAAACTGCATATGCCTGGGAAACTTTCAGTGAGGTTTTCTGGTGCATCTGGAGCTGGGCTCCCTGGGCTGCTCTCCCAGGGTTATGTGCCCTACATACTACCAGATACCCTCGCAGCAGATAAGTCAAGCTGAAAGCCACGTGAGGTTTCGATTGTCATGTCTGCAAGGGCAAACATTTCATCTGTGACACCTTGCCAGCAGCCATGAAATCTGTTGGGGTATTTTCCTGCTTGCCAGGGAGAGCTGACCTTTCCTTTGGGTGAAGTGCTCAGCTTTGGAGCTCCTGTCCCTTCGCTCCGGGAGCTGGCACTGTTCTGTTGGTCACCAATGTTCTTAGGCAGAGCTTTGTGTTTTAACTCATATGGACAATTAGGTCATCCTTCCAATTATCTATGTGCAAATTGTTGTCTTTTCTGTTTCAAGGAGTTTGGTTTGGAGTGACCTCCACACAAAATGAGGCTGGAGTCCTGTTGTTACTTAACATGATGAAAAGATCATTGCCTCACAGAGTGGCGGTGTGGTTTGCAGTAGCTTTGAGCAATGTGTTTCTTACTCTGTGGAGCCTTTGACTTTTTTACTTGATTTTTTTTTTCCCCTCCCTGTTGTTTTCATCAAGAGACTCCTAGAGTCAAGTGAGAAAATGGATAAAAAAGGCAACTTTGCTTTTGAGTTACTCTTTGCACTAGTAGCTAATGTTGGCTGTAGCTCACATCCCTACCCTCTAGTTTAGCTGATCTGCAGCAATAACTGTTGGGAGGTTTCTACCCGTCTGGGCAGGAGGCAACAGCTCTGCTGTGATGGTTCCTGCATCCTTCACCAGCAGACATCTGCAGCTTGGAGTGTCAGGGTAAGGGTGGAAATGGTGTCCAAATTCCCTTTTCCCTTGCAAAGCCATGCAAGGGCTGCATGTGTTGCTAGATGAGGAACATTGGCTTTCTGTCTTCAAGGGGGAGGGCAAACAGATCTGTAGTGAATGCTGACTCTGTTTATTCTGAAGCGCATCGAGTGGGCTGCAGCAGCTCTGCTGTGAGGACAGGCTGAGAGAGTTGGGGCTCTGCAGCCTGGAGAAGAGAAGGCTTCCAGGAGACCTGATAGTAGCCTTCCAGGAGACCTGATAGTAGCCTTCCAGGAGACCTGATAGTAGCCTTCCAGGAGACCTGATAGTAGCCTTCCAGGAGACCTGATAGTA
>VWZE01024397.1:164387-208530 GCA_013396675.1 Eubucco bourcierii | reverse complement strand
AGTGAGCTGTACTAGTGGGAGGTGTCCCTGCCTATGGCAGGGGGTTGGAACTAGATGATCCTTGAGGTCCCTTCCAACCTTACCATTCTGTGATTCTGTGATTTCACTTTTCCTAGTCTACGCAAGGATTCCATCACCTTTACTAGGGAGTATGAAACATGGTCTTGAAAAGATTTTTGTGTGGCATTTTCTTTAACATATAATTTCCTTCTTTCTATTTTTTGTTGTTGGATTTTTTTGTGTCAGACAGTACAGAGAACACCTATGCCAGCTTATGTCTCCTTTGTATGAGATTCATCTGTAGCTCGGCTGTGCCAGCACACTGGGCAGCAGTGAGCAACTTCACAAGCCTGGCCAAGCACTGCTGTCCCTGTGGATAAGTTGTGCTTCCAGAGAGTGCAGATTACTTGATACTCAAGTTCTGAAAAGGAATACATTCCTTATGCACCTATTTCAGTGTATTTAGTTGTACCTTTAAATGATCATTGTGCTACTGAAGCTGAATTGAGATCTTGGCTTTGCAGTGCCATATGGCACAACCTGTAGACACTAAAACACTGGGAGTTCGTGCATCAGCTTGCTAGTGTGATGTGTGGATAAGCAGATTGTCATAAAAATCATTAGTTTCACCATATATAGACAGCACTTGGGCTTTTGGTTAAGCTTTTAAAGGTTGATCTCTTAATGCTTTGTTGTGATGCAAAAAAGCATCTCAGGAGGACGCTTTGTGGTTACAAATCGTTAGTGAGTGTTGGATGAATGAAATAAAGATAATTTAAAAAAAGGTCTCTGTTTTGATGCTATTTTTAGGATCTGTCAGGAATGTTGACTTATATTTGTAGGAACATTTCCATGGTTGATTTATAACCCACCAGAAATCTAACTAGTAGCTAGGTTTACTGTTTGTGACTATGTTCAGAGCTCTGGAATGCTTTTGGCTACAAGTCTAAAAAAAGAAATAAAAGTTAGAAACATAATCAGAAACAGGCATTGACAGATTGCATAGTGAGTGCAGATGATTAGTGAATTACACTTGTCAGTAGAGGTAGCTTAGTTGAATTAATTTAGTTTGCTAAAAGACGTTTATTTGCATCAGCAACTCACAACTCTTTTCTCAGTGGAGAAGAGAAGGCTTCCAGGAGACCTTAGAGTAGCCTTCCAGTATCTGAAGGGGGCTTACAGGAAGGCTGGGGAGGGACTATTGACAAGGTCTTGCAATGACAGGACAAGGGGCAATGAGTTTAAACTGGCAGAGGAGAGATTTAGAGTAGATGTTAGGAGGAAGTTGTTTGCAGTGAGGGTGGTGAGACACTGGCACAGGTTGCCCAGAGAGGTTGTGGCTGCTCCCTCCCTGGAGGTGTTGAAGGCCAGGTTGGAGGAGGCCTTGAGTGAGCTGTACTAGTGGGAGGTGTCCCTGCCTATGGCAGGGGGTTGGAACTGGATGATCCTTGAGGTCCCTTCCAGCCCTACCATTCTATGATTCTGAGTCTGCCTCACAGGTAGTTAAACTGGACTTCAAAGCTGTGATTTTGTCTCCCTTCTGGCAGCAGAGCTTTTCTGGTGTGGAGTGTGAGTTGCAATGTGAGTTCTCAGCTGGAGCTGCCAAGGAGTGCCAAAGCCAGGACAGAGTAATTAAACCTTCCCAAAGATAATCCTTTTACCTAGGAACTAGTCCTGGAACTGCAATGCCTTTGACCTCCAAGGCTTGTGGTACATGTTTTGGGGCTCACAAAAGCTTCACTGGATTTCCAGACAGTAACAAGATCATAGGACTTGATATTTGCTTGTGCTGAAAGCTTTGCATTAGTCTGTTTAGTAGTGCTTTTATATCTTTAATATTTTGGGTTATATTTGAAAAATGATAAATAGAACTTTAATAAACTGGGGGTGGGGGTGTGGGGTGGTTCTGTTGTGGTGTGGGGCTTTTTTTTTTGTTACTTTTTGGTTTTGTTGTTTTTTCTTTAAACTGACAAAATAATAATGTTATTAGGACTTACACTTTGTGTGAAAGTGTGAGCACAGAATACATTTCATGGTTGGTTTATAAGCCCCTTGAAAATATGGTTTATAATGAAATTCTGACAGACTCTTTACAAAATTAGCATAAAAATCAGCAATGTCAAAATACCTGTCATGCCTGTGCATTCCTGTAGATTTGCTCTCAATAAGCACTTGCCAAAGGCAAAGAGCACTTCCAACCAGGGCTGGGCAGCACATGGAGAAGAATGCACCCATAACTGCCTGCTTGGCCTTTATGAAGTTCATAGTCTGTGTGAGTGAGGTTAAATCAGTTGTGGTATTACCAAAAGAACATCAGGCTAAGAACAGTGGTCTTCAGCTACAAAGTCATTGCTGGTCTGCAAAGGCAAAACTTAAAAATAGAACTGCCATAACTGCCTATAACTTCCTGCTGGGCCACTATGGAGTTCAGAGTCTGTATGGGTGAAGTTAAATCATAGAATGGTAAGGTTGGAAATGACCTCAAAGGTCATCTAGTTCCAACCCCCTGCCATAGGCAGGGACACCTCCCACTAGTACAGCTCACTCAAGGCCCCCTCCAACCTGGCCTTCAACACCTCCAGGGAGGGAGCAACCACAACCTCCGTGGGCAACCTGTGCCAGTGTCTCACCACCCTCACTGCAAACAACTTCATCCTAACATCCAGTCTAAATCTCCCCTCTGCCAGTTCAAACCCATTGCCCCTTGTCCTGTCATTGCAAGACCTTGTCAATAGTCCCTCCCCAGCCTTCCTGTAGGTTCCCTTCAGATACTGGAAGGCTACTATCAGGTCTCCTGGAAGCCTTCTCTTCTCCAGGCTGCAGAGCCCCAACTCTCTCAGCCTGTCCTCATAGCAGAGCTGCTGCAGCCCTCTGAGCATCTTTGTGGCCTCCTTTGGACCCGGTCAAATAGTTCCATGTCCTTCCTGTGCTGGGTGCTCCAGAACTGCACACAGGACTCCAGATGGGGTCTGAGGAGAGCAGAGTAAAGGGGCAGAATCCCTTCCTTGCCACCCATCTATGGTGTTACCAAAAGAGCATCAAACTAAGAACAGTGGTCTTCAGCTACAAAGTTATTGCTGGTCTGCTAAGGCAAAACTTAAAAATAGAGCTTTTGCTGTTGACAGTTCTTCATTTCTTTAGAATTAAGAAATATAACTGAGATGGTAGCTATAAACCCAGTAATTATTTGGGCTGTCATTGTTCACAGAAGAGCTATATATTTTATATCTTTATATTTTAATATTTGGGGTTTTTTTGATTAATTCTACAACTGAGCCTGTTCTTTACAGACTGAAGTCCTGATGCTTTGTTGGTATCTAGCACTTTCATTACAGGAGACTAGTTTCTGCTGCAATATTGGGTGGTGAATGGCTTAGAGCAACTCTGAGGAAAATGACCTGGAGGTCTGGGTTGGTGAAAAGCTCAACATGAACCTGCAGAGTGCACACACACCCAGACAGCAACTGAGTGCTGGGCTGCATCAAGAGCAGCATAACCAGCAGGGCAAGGGAGGGGATTCTCCCCCTTTACTCTGCTCTCCTCAGACCCCATTTGGAGTCCTGTGTGCAGTTCTGGAGCCCCCAGCACAGGAAGGACATGGAAGTGTTGGAGTGGGTCCAGAGGAGGCCACGAAGATGATCAGAGGGGTGCAGCAGCTCTGCTGTGAGGACAGACTGAGAGAGTTGGGGCTCTGCAGCCTGGGGAAGAGGAGGCTTTGAGGAGACCTGATAGTAGCCTTCCAGTATCTGAAGGGGGCCTACAGGAAGGCTGGACAGGGACTATTGACAAGGTCTTGCAATGACAGGACAAGGGGCAATGGGTTTGAACTGTCAGAGGGAAAATTTAGACTGGATGTTAGGAGGAAGTTGTTTGCAATGAGAGTGTTCAGGCGCTGGCACAGGTTGCCCAGGGAGGTTGTGGCTGCTCCCTCCCTGGAGGTGTTGAAGGCCAGGTTGGAGTAGGCCTTGAGTGAGCTGTACTAGTGGGAGGTGTCCCTGCCTATGGCAGGGGGTTGGAACTAGATGATCCTTGAGGTCCCTTCCAACCTTACCATTCTATGATTTCTTTGGGACCTTTTTCATTTTTGAGCAGAGTAGCCATTAGCAAAGCTGGAGAAGTGGGTCAGGCTCAGGATTTTTTTTATGCTGCAAAGTGTGGCCTATGGTCACCCCAGATTTAATGCACGTAACGCCAGCGGTTTTCCACTAGCGATGTTGAGGGCATTATACTGACCTCAATCTGCTCACGCAACCACTAACACAAATTAAAGAACAAGACTACTCTGCATCTGTTAGTGTCTAAAGGGCTGCTGGAGGCTGTAGAAATAAAAAACCATGGGAGAACCTGCAGAGAGCAGCATAGTTTTTGGTCTCCCAGAAACTGGTACACAGTGATGGAGAGGTGAAGCTGAATTTTAGCATCAAGGTTCAAATATATAGAGTATCATTACTCTACTATAGAGTATACATTCTCCAAGCTCTTTAGCTTGGAGAAGAGGAGACTGAGAGGTGACCTCATCAATGTTTATAAATATGTGCGTGGTGAGTGCCAGGAGGACAGTGCCGAGCTCTGCCGGGTGATGCCCGATGGCAGGACAAGGGGTGATGGGTGGAAACTGAAGCATAGGAAGTTTCATTTAAACATGAGGAGGAATTTTTTTCCCTGTGAGGGTGACAGAACACTGGAACAGGCTGCCCAGGGCAGTTGTGCAGTCTCCCTCACTGGAGATATTCAAAACCCACCTGGCTGCGTTCCTGTGTGATGTGGTGTAGGCGATCCTGCTTTGGCAGGGGAGTTGGACTGGATGAGCTTTGGAGATGCCTTCCAGCCCCTGACATTCTGTGATTCTGTAATTTTTATTCTTTAAAATGTAGTTAAAACAGTGTTAGGCTAAGTGGTTTCTTTTCAAAGAAGCTAAAATGGCAAAAGTAATTCCAGATAGGTTAGTTGGAAAGAATTATTTGCTTTGTTTTCCATTGGCAAATCATTAGGATGACTTTGGGAAATATAAAAATAGGTGGAAACAGAAAAATCAATCTGGGGAATTAAAGAAAGGAGTGAGCTTGTGGTGAGACTGCAGGCCTCCTGGCGTCCAGTTTAAGTGAGACCTTGGAAGAGTTTGTGCAGAAAGTGAGCACTCTGCCCACAGAAACGTTGGAAAAGGTAGAAATCACTAAGAGACAACTTCAGGATTCTTCCCAAGATGCTGTGTTAGGTTTTGCTGTGGCAGTCATTAAATTTCCACTATCAAAATGTGAGATTAGAAGGTAACACTGCTGGAGATTGCTGGTGTGCCTGGGAGGAGAAATAGAGGTGGAGGGAACCACAACAGTTTGGGCAAGTCCAGACCAAGGCTTGACATGGATCCTTTCATAATAATTCAGGCAACTTTATTTGCTTGAATTATTTCTTTACATGGATCCTTTCATAACAATTCAAGCAATTTTAAGATGCTGGGGTTTTTAAAACACTGTTTGGTAACTCAGAAAAAAGTGATGGTGCAATGGTTTTATCATAAGTGGTAGAAACCAGGGACAGTGTCCATCTCCTGCATTCAGCTTTGACTCTCAGCTTTCTCACTGCAATTTGTAGCAGCAAGAGTTTTCCTTTGTGCTCATAGACTTCTGAAGGAACCAACCAGCTGCCTTGAGTGCAGTAGTGTACAAATCATCAGACTCTTCCCTGGTTTTGACTGTTCAGGCTAAGTATCCTGAAAAAGCAGTACTTGGGCTTCAGACAGCACAACCAGCTGCATGGTCTGTTAGCCACATTTCTTAGGCTTACAGTCTTGCTTCCTTGAGCATAGTTACTGTTCTCTGGCCATGTCCTCCATAACTGTTTGCAGATTCAGTGAAGAGGAAGACCTGTTTGTGAGCAGCTCCACTGGTGGGCTGATGTGGCAGGAGGAAGAAGCAAACTTCTGTTCTTAGATGCGTGGCACCAGCCATCATCTGCGTGACAAGATCACAACCCATCTTTACAGTTGCTACCTCCCAAATTGTACAGCATGTGAAACTGGATCCCTAAATGATCAAAAAACTTTAAAGTAATACATGGAAATTATTTTAGTGTTTCTCAGACACAGGCAAAAAGACATATAGCTTGCACTGAGTAATTGCAGAAAAGACAATACTTAAGAGAAGCAGAGAATTGTTTGGGTTGGAAAAGACTTCTAAGATCAAGTCCAGCTGTTGACCTAACACCAGCATAGCCACTAAACCATGTCCCAAAGAGCCACCTCCACATGTTTCTTGAACACCTCCAGGGACAATGACTCTGCCACCTCCCTGGGCATCCTGTTTTTATCCCTGACCACTCTTGCAGCAACAAATTTTTTCCTAATCTCCAAGCTAAACCTCCCCTGGCACAATCTAAGATTGAAATTAAATTCTATTTAGATTTTAAGACTGAAATTAAAAAGCTAGGAAGTAAGCCATAAGAAACAATTTAGCTGGTTTCCCTGCCAAAAAATCCTAGCATTAACAACTCTTAACTATCTTTAATGTCAGATGATTTGTATATTAATCACCTATTGCCCTCTAATTTTAATTCTCTTAAGGAAAAAGTTTCCTTTCTTTTTGTCCAGCTCTGGACTAAATTCTGCTCTTTGAAATCACATTGCACAAGGCAGAATTTTGTGAGTAGTGAGGCCAACTAAGCACAGTGTGACTGTGTGCAGTTCTGGAGCCCCCAGCACAGGAAGCACATGGAAGTGTTTGAGCGGGTCCAGAGGAGGGCCACAAGGATGATGAGAGGGCTGCAGCAGCTCTGCTCTGAGGACAGGCTGAGAGAGTTGGGGCTCTGCAGCCTGGAGAAGAGAAGGCTTTGAGGAGACTTTATAGTAGCCTTCCAGTATCTGAAGGGGGCCTGCAGGGAGGCTGGGGAGGGACTATTGACAAGGTCTTGCAGTGACAGGACAAGGGGCAGTGGGTTTGAACTGGCAGAGGGGAGATTTGGACTGGATGTTAGGCGGGAGTTGTTTGCAGTGAGGGTGGTGAGACACTGGCACAGGTTGCCCAGGGAGGTTGTGGCTGCTCTCTCCCTGGAGGTGTTGAAGGCCAGGTTGGAGGAGGCCTTGAGTGAGCTGTACTAGTGGGAGGTGTCCCTGCCTATGGCAGTAGGTTGGAACTAGAGGATCCTTGATGTGCCTTCCAGCCTTACCATTCTATGATTCTGTATGTGGCATGGGATCTTTTCAGATAAGGCAATGATAATCTAGAGTGATCCCCAGGGCCTGTTTTGTTGAGCTGCAGCAGCACTAGTTATTTGGACAGGTGCCTATGCAGGTAAGCCAGGAACTCAGAGAAGCCAGCAAATAAATGCAAGGACTGGAAGTGATTTGGCACCCTAGCTTGATAGGCTCTGTATAGTGTCAGGGATGGCACTCAATATTTGCTTCTTGTTTTGAAGAAAGAAGGGCTGATACATCCCCAGCTCATCTGAAGCCTTCTATCTCTGGTGTGATTCAATAAATTGTCTTGGTCAGAAATTCTGCATTTTTAACCAGAGATGGCAAGTATTTCTAATTTGCTGCAGAAGTAGTTTAAGTATTTTAGCATAATTTAGAGTGTATTAATGGCTTGTGATTTATTGCCTAGTGCTCTACAGGTGTGATTTATAAAGCCCTGCTCTGCACTGCTTCTTGCTTTGTATTCCCTGTGTAAGAAGTGTCATCAATATCATTAAATGAATTCACAGTGACACTGCTCTGGAACGATGGCTTTTGGTACAAGCGTAACAGAACATAAATCAAGAACGATGTTTAATTCATAAGAGGCAGCAGTCTCTCATTTAGGGTGTAGGCTGGGCTAGAAGATATCCAAAATATGCTTTAAAATAACCCTTCTGATTGCATTTTCTGTGTGCACTTATGTTCTCTGTGAGAATAATGTATAGCAATACCCTGCAGTTTGTCAAGAGAATAACATTTGTGTTTTATTTATTTGGGTGCAAACAGTATCATTATTTTTACCCCAAGCCAGAAAGGAATATATTTACATGAATGTACTTTCAATTATTCTTAAGGGAATCTATAAATTTCAAGATAAGTCTTTCCTATTCTGTGTAATAAATACTATTGCTGATTATTTAAATTATGCTTTAAAAAAAAAAAAGTTTACTTTCGAGTATTCCTTACTGTTATTTGTACTTCTCTCCCTGCAGAAATATAAATAAACCCTCATTTTAATCTCTCTTTACTTACTGCTTTAAATTCCACTTGAATTAGTGCATTGAAATCCAGAGCATGCAAAAAAAATATTTATCTAATATCAGCTTACTTTGTGTTAATTTTATGTAAATATTTCTCTCCCCCTTCAACTTTTGTGACAAAATTATTCTTACAAAACCTAAGTTTAGCATTAGGGCTGACTTGGAAATGTGCCTTTATCTCAGTATTATTCTGACTGTATGTGACCTCTTGGCAGTGCCATTCACACCTAATGGTAATTTTGAAGCAAGAAGATTTAACTCTTTGTACTGCTGCTGCAGTTTATTAGACCTGTTAATTATGCAACATTTATGGACGGCTCCAGGGCTGTCGTTTGCTAGAAGTTTGCTCATTGCCAAGCTGCAAGAAGTGGGATGTGGCCTCTGATATTTCTTGGGGTTACCAAAATAGCCATCATGTATTTTAAATGTATACCTGAAAGGAGTTCCTGTCACAGGAGAATGCTAAATAGAAAAAACCCACATGTTTTATGAAAATGAATGAATAGATTTGTTTATAATTTTAAATGTTCTCATCAGAAACCAAGGTGCTATAAACCAAAAAGTACTGAGAGAAAAATCAGTTTTCAGCCTTCTTAGGTTACAGCTTTCAAGCCCTGTCCTGTGTGAAGTATGAATTTGGAATAAGCATGGATCAGTATTGAAAAGAGTTACATTCTGTGTTAGTCACCACAGTTTGCCATCACAGCTGCCTGTTCTTGGTCTGGAGCAGTGGAGGCAGAACAGGACCCGTGGGCTCTGCGGTCCATGCAGTAGGGACAGCAATTCTCTTTCCTGTGGCTAAGCAGAAGTGTAGTCAGTGGGAATTATAGAAGATGGTTTTGTTTTCCATCTTAGAAGACTTCTGTCTCTAAAATGATCATAAATTATATCCTATATCATCATTAACCTCCCTGGAGGTGTTGAAGGCCAGGTTGGAGGAGGCCTTGAGTGAGCTATACTAGTGGGAGATGTCCCTGGCTATGGCAGGGGGTTGGAACTAGATGATCCTTGAGGTCCCTTCCAACCTTACCATTCTATGATTCTATGATTAAAGATACAAAAATTGGAAGAAAATACTTCAGCTGCTCTAGGTCATGCTTTCATCGTTTCAGGGGATGAAAATGTCAGTCTGATTTCCTTTCTTGGATGCAAAAGAAGCCCATTTCAGAGTTCTGACATACCTCCCTAGATGGTATTTCTGTTCTCTTTATAGGGCTAGGGCCACGAAGAGTCAAAAGGTAAAAACTTTATTAGCAGACAGTATTTGACCTTATTACTAAGATTAGAGCATCTGTGTTAGACTGAGGGAAAAATTCAATTTAAATTATGGTAAAATTTTGTACACAAAACTAGAAGAGATTTTCTTTTTCCTAATAGCACCTTTTAACCTTGATTTTGCAATTTAAAATTCTAACCAGTTTGTAAACAAGACTTTAGATACTCTTCTAGGGAAAAAGAAAATCCCATTAGTACCTTATTGATTCCAAATCTTCCAAAAATGCTTTCTCCTTAACACCTTCTTGGCTCTTCTTTCCCCCTTTTCTCCCTGACAGGAGAAAGATATCACCAGTGTGGCTACAAGTGATGAACCTTCTGTGTCTTAGAAGTCACCACTCCTTGTTTCAGGCAGGGAGTGATTGCTGCATGCAAACCCCCACTTCATACAAACGCAGAGGGAAAATGCAGTGAGTTAAAACACTAACCAATAAATTCATCACAACCCCCCAAAACAGCATGGTGCCCCATTCCTGGATTCAGGAATGCCACCATGGGTTCTTGACTTAGGAATCATAGAATGGTAAGGTTGGAAGGGACCTCAAGGATCATCTAGTTCCAACTCCCTGCCATAGGCAGGGACACCTCCCACTAGCACAGCTCACTCAAGGCCTCCTCCAGCCTGGCCTTGAACACCTCCAGGGAGGGAGCAGCCACAACCTCCCTGGGCAACCTGTGCCAGTGGCTCAGGGCACTGGATCACTCAGGGTTGGAAGGGACCACAAGGATCATCCAGTTCCAACCCCTCTGCCATGGGCAGGGACACCCTACCCTAGATCAGACTGGCCAGAGCCTCATCCAGCCTGGCCTTAAACACCTCCAGGCATGGGGCTTCAACCACGTCCCAGGGCAACCCATTCCAGGGTCTCACCACTCTCATGCTGAAGAACTTCCTCCTCATTTCCAGTCTGAATCTACCACCACCTCAAACTGATTTTAATAATAATCAGTTTTTTGCACAGTCATGGAAACTTTATGTAGATAACATAGGATCTAAAAGTAACTACTAGTAATACAGCATTAATTGAACTCAGTTGAATTGGAAGAGAAGATTCTGTACTAGTAACCTGTACTAGTGGGAGGTGTCCCTGCCTATGGCAGGGGGTTGGAACTAGATGATCCTTGAGGTCCCTTCCAACCTTACCATTCTATGATTCCTGTGGTCAGTGCACTGCTTGTGGTCAATACTCCTCTTGCCCACTAGAGGGACTCAAGGAGCTCCTTCCTGCTGATGGCAGAAGGCAATGGTGAATTGCAAGAGGCTTGAAGTATTACTCACAAAATATCTCCTGACTATCAGGGCTGGCTACAGCTTCAGACAGTACCCAAGTGCTCTCGGGGGATTCTGTTACTGTCTTGTCAGCTGCTGAAGCTTCTGACTCTTCCCAGGCTGCTGGGGGAAAGAAGCAGACAAACTCTGACCTGGTCCTGATCTCTCTGAGTGATCTGTGTATGTCCAGGACTTCCTGTCTTGGCAGGAGGCTTTCAGATGTGGGCAGGATGTCTTCCTATATGCAGTCTCAGCACAGTGTCCCGCTGGCTGTGCAGGCTGATTGCATGGAGGCATTTAGAGCCTGCTCCTGGTAAGCTCTTGGAAGGCAGTTTCCAGGCAGTTCAGGATACAGTAAGGCAGTAAGCAAGCACTTATACAAGGGCAGAGCGTGGATACAAGGGCAGAGCATGTTGTTCTCCCTACTCATCTCCTTTTACCAATACAACCTGAGACTAATGGGCCTTTGGACACAGAATAGCCAATCAGAATGGCAGTAAGCCAAGCCTGATCATATTAGGTGAAGCCATAGGCTTGCTTTACCCTTTCTAGGGCAGAATATAGACTTTGCACGAGGCATGCACAAGATGAGCCTATGTACCTTGTTTACCACAGGTTGCAAATGAGTCTAGGCAGGACAGAGTCTTTAGACTCAGTGGCTCCAGGTTCTTTGTCCTCTTTCCCATGGCTGCTTCTCCTCATAACAGAAAGAGGGAGAGCAGAAAAACATGCCTGGGCAAGCCAGGACATGTATAAGCCTATCTTGACCTACCATGACAATGCCAGACAAGTAGTGCTGCATGGTTAGTGCTGCTCTTTTACAAGCACTGGTTTTGGATGCTGTTCTTGGATATGTCTCATTGTAAATTGGTACTCATGCCTCTGTCATCCATGTGCCTCCATCAGTTAGCAGCTTACTGCTATTCCTTACATCTCTGATGGGTTTTACTTTAAGTCTTCTGACTCACAGCCACGTTCATCACATCCACAGGCACAAGTAGCCTTACAGCTTGTGGTATGTTGGGTTTTTTATTTCAGTCACGTGGTGTGTAGACATGGGATTTTATTTTGTTTTTTTCCTAGCAATCAACAGGTTTTTGGTTTTGCTGGGATAGTCTCAGACCAGCTATGGGCTACAGGCCTTAGCAGTTCTGAGTCAGAACTGAGAACTGACTTGGGTTGGCTCACAGGTGTATCCCAGACAACCAGCACCACACTTTGTAGAGGAGGAAGCTTGCTGAGGAGAGGGGAGACTCTTGCTAGAGCTTCTTCCTTTTCCTAATCTCGAGGACTACTTTCCTGGGTGTTGTGAGTGCTGTGCTTTTGCTGAACTGAGTGTAACTTTATGTGCCTATCAAATCTGGTACCTGTTAACTGACTCATTTGTAAAGATGATGCCTGGTATCTGCTCAGTTTTACCTTAGCAGAAGTAATGCAGTGTCTTGGGGATAGGATGTCACTGCTATCCATTACCTGTGGCAAACACCTGGAATTTTTACTGAAGGGAGTGCTCAGAAGAAGGGGAGAGGGGTGTTTAGACAACCTGATTTACCCTGCCACATTCCTGAATTTATCTTGAGCAGTTTATGGGAAGTGTCTTTTTCCTAATGGTACAGGGATGTTGCACTAAATGCAGCAGTGGACTTACTACCCAAAGTTGCTTTGTTGAAGAGATTTGCAAAAACAACCAGTTTGGTTTTGTTTATTTTATCCAGATATCTCCAAGTTGCTTTGTTGAAGAGATTTGCAAAAAAACCCAAGCAGCTTGGTTTTATTTATTTTATGTAGATATCTTTAAAAAAAAATAAAAATCTTTCAAACTGTGACAGTCTGTAAGCACCATATCAGTCTTGAGAAGTGGTCCTCTTCTATCATTAAGTGTTAGTTCAAGTTTGATGGATTGTTAGTCAACCATAAACTTCTTAGCTATACAAATTGCAGATGAATTTCCTTGATTTCCAGTGCCACTTTGTTGTGTACAGCACCAGATGTGTGAGTTTCTAATGAATGCCTTCATCTGGAGCAGTTGGTACTAGGGATTTCAGATGTGAGAATTTGAGCTCCTGAGCAATATTTCATGTAACAGAGCGATAGTTATTTCATGCATTTGGAAAGTTCACCTTCCTGGCAACATTACTGATCTGGATTCCCAGTGTA
Organism: Eubucco bourcierii; assembly: GCA_013396675.1. Classification (NCBI taxonomy): domain Eukaryota; kingdom Metazoa; phylum Chordata; class Aves; order Piciformes; family Ramphastidae; genus Eubucco; species Eubucco bourcierii. The sequence continues at coordinate 195,617 of VWZE01024397.1, read as the reverse complement.
TTCCTTTTGACTGGAAACAGTCATTAGCAGATAATTGAAGAGTCAAAGTCTGGTTGTGTTTCACTCAGTACTGCCATTTTTTGTTCATCTGGAATATAGGGAAACCACTGTTGGGACTGTGCTGAAGAGTCTCAGAACGTCAGCAAGATATTTGTCACTTGTCAGTGACATGGACAGAGGAATGGAGTGCACCCTCAGCAAGTTTGCAGATGACACCAAGCTGTGTGGCACAGTCAACTTGCTAGAGGGCAGGGATGCCATCCAGAGGGACCTGGACAGGCTGGAGAGTTGGGCCCAGGCCAACCTGATGAAATTCAATAAGGCCAAGTGTAAGGTCCTGCACCTGGGTAGGCACAATCCCAAGCACAAATACAGGCTGGGTGGTGAATGGCTGGAGAGCAGCCCTGAGGAAAAGGACCTTGGAGTCTGGGTTGATGAAAAGCTCAACATGAGTCTGCAGTGTGCACATGCAGCCCAGACAGCAACCGAGTCCTAGGCTGCATCAAGAGCAGTGTGGCCAGCAGGGCAAGGGAGGGGATTCTGCCCCTTTACTCTGCTCTCGTCAGACCCCACCTGGAGTACTGTGTGCAGTTCTGGAACCCTCAGCACAGGAAGGACATGGAAGTGTTGGAGCGGGTCCAGAGGAGGGCCACAAAGATGATCAGAGGGCTGGAGCAGCTCTCCTATGAGGACAGGCTGAGGGAGTTGGGGCTCTTCAGCCTGGAGAAGAGAAGGCTTCGAGGGGACCTGATAGTAGCCTTCCAGTATCTGAAGGGGGCCTACAGGAAGGCTGGGGAAGGATTATTTACAAGGTCCTGCAATGACAGGACAAGGGGCAATGGGCTTAAACTGGCAGAGGGGAGATTTAGACTAGATGTTAGGAGGAAGTTCTTTACAGTAAGGGTGGTGAGGCACTGGAACAGGTTGCCCAGGGAGGTTGTGGATGCTCCCTCCCTGGATGTGTTCAAGGCCAGATTGGATGAGGCCTTGAGTGAGCTGTACTAGTGGGAGGTGTCCCTGCCTATGGCAGGGGGTTGGAACTAGATGATCCTTGAGGTCCCTTCCAACCTTACCATTCTATGATTTCCCTACAAACATTCATTCCAGTGTTGTGCTAATGCTGCCAAGGATGTCTGAAAACAAATCTGTGCTCAGAGGAAAAATGAGTCAATAACAAAGAACTGAGACCAACTATTCATCCTGAAGTACCCAAGTTACTGCTTGTATTGTCTGGTACTTTGGCTTCTTTCAAGGCTGTGGTTATAAATCTCTTCATTAATGCTATACTTTAAGAGGAGGGGGTTTAGGGTTTGATGTCTTGTTTTAATAGTAGGCTTAAGGAACTGCTATCAACACAAGTATCAAAAGCAGATATTATGGCAGTGTAGCTTAGTGGGTAAATTATTTCTAAGCAAGATAAATCATGGATTGCATCCTAGAGAGAAATGTGAGTTAAAAATAGTGTTTTGACTAGTATATTATATGGGAGGCTGCTGTACATAGCTTGTAAGTTGAGACCATTTCTACCTGTCTCAAGTGACCAAAGTTCACAGAGCAGTTTTTGTTCAACATAAGCTTGATAACCCCAGCAGTAAGGACCTGGGGATCTGGGGTGATGAAAAGCTCATGAGCCTGCAGTGTGAGTGCAGCCCAGACAGCAACTGAGTGCTGGGCTGCAGCAGGAGCAGTGTGGGCAGCAGGTCAAGGGAGGGGATTCTGCCCCTTTACTCTGCTCTCCTCAGACCCCACCTGGAGTACTGTGTGCAGTTCTGGAGCCCCCAGCACAGGAAGGACATGGAAGTGTTGGAGTGGGTCCAGGGGAGGCCATGAAGATGATCAGAGGGCTGGAGCAGCTCTACTCTGAGGACAGGCTGAGAGAGTTGGGGCTCTGCAACCTGGAGAAGGCTTTGAGGAGACATTCTAGTAGCCTTCCAGTATCTGAAGGGGGCCTACAGGAAGGTTGGGGAGGGACTATTGACAAGGTCTTGCAATGACAGGACAAGGGGCAATGGGTTTAAACTGGCAGAGGGAAGATTTAGGCTGCATGTTAGTTAGTAATGCCTTGAACTGACAGTGAGCCTTGACACCTGATACAGCATTCCTGTGTTTCCTCTTTCTTCCTCTGTCAGCAGCTTACCTCCTTTTGCTGCTTTAAAAACTCATTTTCCTTTCTCTCTTGCATAGCTCCAAGCAGACAAATATATCTAAGCTAGTGTGAAGTTAGTATTAAGGGAACCTTATTGCCTCTAAGTTGTTTTCCTTTTGAAGCTCTCACTTTACCATGTCAGGATGTTCCTGTTCTCTCCCATTTTTCTTTTCTCATCTCTTTGGAAAGATTAATTCCTAGTGAGGAATTACCTCTAGGGACATACAGAGCATGCATCTTACATTTTAGCTGACTGACAGCTTAGATTTGATTAGTCACTTTTAGAATCATAGAATGGTAAGGTTGGAAGGGACCTCAAGGATCATCTAGTTCCAACCCCCTGCCATAGGCAGGGACACCTCCCACTAGTACAGCTCACTCAAGGCCTCCTCCAACCTGGCCTTGAACACCTCCAGGGAGGCAGCAGTCACAACCTCCCTGGGCAACCTGTGCCAGTGCTTCACCACCCTCACTGGAAAGAACTTCCTCCTAACATCCAGTCTAAATCTCCCCTCTGCCAGTTTAAACCCATTGCCCCTTGTCCTGTCATTGCAAGACCTTGTCAATAGTCCCTCCACAGCCTTCCTGTAGGCCCCCTTCAGATACTGGAAGGCTACTATCAGGTCTCCTGGAAGCCTTCTCTTCTCCAGGCTGCAGAGCCCCAACTCTTGTAGCCTGTCCTCACAGCAGAGCTGCTGCAGCCCTCTGCCCTTGAGTTGGCAATAAATAGCATGCAATGAGAGGGATGACAGACTGGTGTGGAGTAACATCAGTTAACTGTTAGTAAGTACCTTTCACCTGAGCAGTATTTAACTACATTAAAGACAATGTGGGAACTTCTCAAAACCCAGCAGAAAAATCAGTTGCTGGATATGTATCTAGAAAACAAACTCCCTAATGAATAGTTGAATAATTTTCTTTCTCTAGTAGAGTCTTTTTTGAGTGTTACCAGTATTGTGTTTTTATTATAAGTGCTATAAATATTATGTAGCTTTTAAACTTCAGTGTAAATACAGGGATGGAGAGGGTGTGAATATGTCACACATGTTTAAAAGAGGAAAAAAAAACTATTCCAATAATCTTACCAATCAGGTAAGAACAGGGTGGTTTAGACTGGATGTTAGGCAAGTTTTCTTCAGTGAAAGGCTTGGTCAGGCATTGGAACAGGCTGCCCATGGAGAGGGAGTCCATGTTCCTGGAGCTGTTAAAACATGTGTGGACAAGGCACGTTGGGACATGGTTTGATGGTCATGGTGGTGTGGGGTTGGCAGCTGGACTGGATGACCTTAAAAGTCTTTTCCAACTGAAACAGTTCTATGGTTGTGTAACATCACCACCAAAGAAAGTTCCATGCAGGAACTTCCCATTTTGCTCTTTCTCAAAGCAGCTGAATTCATGCAGAATTGGGCTGCATTATTGTCTTTTGCTCTGTGAATAAAGCAGAAATACAGGAAAAAAAACCAAGCAGGTGAGGCTGGGAAACTGACAGTAGTGACACCCTTTAATAATTTTCTGAAGCTGCCCTGGCCAAGTGCAGAACTCAGGCACAGACCCACTGCAAAACCGAAGCTGATGTGAACATGTGCTGTCAGAAGCAGTGTCCTCAGGGCTCAGCTTGCTCGTGCTATGGAGCAGCAAGAATTGGCTCTTAGTCTGCATTATCAAGCAAGGGTTGACAGACCCAGAGAGATGCAGCCCATTCAGCTGGCTGCTGGCTCTCTCCCCAGATCCTGTTTTTCTCACACACATGCAGAGATGCAGCAAACAGAGCACAGTTTGGTGTTATTGGTTTCAGTTGGGGCTTGTTGGCATTCAGACACACTCGAGCTCCCCTCTGCATGTGGTCTGTGTTCCAAGCCCTGTAAAAGGACTTTGTGCTTGCTGTTGATGTTGTCTGCATCCTGGATGATATCGTGAGCTGTTGCAGAAACATCATCTCTGTTCACTGCTAAGTCCCAGTTCACTGCTAATGCAAGTTTTCTTTCTCAGTGCCTGCAAATATCCCTCTCTTCCACCTTGTCAGCCTGGGCCAGGAGTAGAAATGTTGTACAAAATACTTTCTGTGCCTTTGGTGTGACACTGAGGGAGACTGCCTGGAAAGCTGCCTGTCAGAAAGGGTCTTGGGGATGCTAGATGACAGCCTGCTGAACAGGAGCCAGCAGTGTGCCCAGATGGCAAAGGCAGCCACCAGCATTCTGTCCTAGATCAGGAACAGTTGTGGCCAGCAGGAGTAGGAAAGTGTTTGGCCCCCTATACAGGGCACAGGGTGGGCCACACCTTGAATACTGGGTTCAGTTTTGGGGCCCTTACTGCAAGAGGGACGTTGAGAAGCTGGAGTGTGACCAGAAAAGGGCATGAAGCTGGTGAGGGATCTGGAGAACAGACCTGGTGAGGAGTGGCTGAGGAAGATGGGCTTGCTTAGTCTGGAGAAGAGGAAGCTGAGGGGAGACCTCATTGCTCTCTATAACTCCCTGGAAGGAGGATGTAATGAGGTGGATGTTGGTCTCTTCTCCCATGGAACTGGCAATAGGACAAGACCAAATGGTCTTAAGTTGTGCCAGGGGAGTTCATGGTGGTGTTGGGTTAACAACTGGACTTAGCTTGGGATCTTAGACCCCTTTTCTAACCTTAATGATTCTATGATTTTTCTTGTATGTGTCTAGGGGCATGGCAAGCCAGGAATTTGCTCAAAATGTGGATCTTGCAACAAGGTCTTGCAACAACAGGACAAGGGGCAATGGGTTTAAACTGGCAGAGGGGAGATTTAGACTGGATGTCAGGAGGAAGTTCTTTACAGTAAGGGTGGTGAGACACTGGCACAGGTTGCCCAAGGAGGTTGTGGCTGCTCCCTCCCTGGAGGTGTTCAAGGCCAGGTTGGAGGAGGCCTTGAGTGAGCTGTACTAGTGGGAGGTGTCCCTACCTATGGCAAAAGGTTGGAACTAGATGATCCTTGAGATCCCTTCCAACCTTACCATTCTATGATTCTCTGTGCCAGTGTTTTTTTATTACCAACTAAACCCTTTTACTTCAGGAACTTTTCTTTTTGCTATTCACTGAAAAAAAAAAAAAATCCTACAAATTACTCTATGAATTTAAGAGTGCAGAAAGAAGAACACAGGATGGAAGCAGAACGTGACTTGTGATTTGCTTAGTCATGCATATAGACATGCATATACATGTGTAAATATGCTGCATTATTTATTGTTGTCTTTTTTTATGTTTACAGGGCTACAGCTACTCATAGGGGCCAAGTTATATTCAAGGATGCCTTAGCACAACAGCTGTGTGAACAGGGAGGTAAGAGCCACCATCTTAGCAGAATGTAGTTTTCCACTGTGCTCGTGTCAGTGCTGCCTATCACGGAAACTACTTCGTGGAGAACTTGACATCAGGATCTCATTTACATAATTAAAACTGATACTTTCTTTGGCTTCATATCTCCCATTTATTATCTGAGAACCCCCTGTCCTTTCTGGTGAGCATTAGGGAATATGGAAAGTTCAAGTAAATCCCCTTGCATTACCCACTCACCAGAAATCAGCCTTTAACGACCAACCTTTTTTTGTTTTGTCAAAACCACAGGCTGACTTTTAACTCTCACTGTATTAAAATGCAACATACCTGCAGCAAAAGCTTTGTTTGCTACCCAGCTCAGACACATCTTTGTCAAGGGCCTGCTTTCCCATTTTTGTGAAAGTAGGCCGTCAGATTTTTGCCCGTCGCCTACAACGTTTGATCATTTTTATAGCTAAACAAAATGTTTGACTTACATCAACTTTGAGAATCTAATTGTTTGCATGACTCATGGTATATATCCTTTTCATGAATAACCTAAAGCTAAATGTCTTGTTGTCAGATGTTGTCTGCTAGCACTACACTGCTTTGAACCTGCTTCATTAAAGCAGTGAGAGGCAGAGGAAGTATCCATCATTTTTGATACAGAGGGAGAAAGCAATTTCTCTGCTGATTGTTTTCTCCACAAAACTCCAGTGATATTTCTGTGTGAGAAAAAGACAGTGGAACATGGATCTACCATCCTAAACTAACTATTTAAATTAGAATCATAGAATGATCTATTTTTCAATGAGTTAGAAGTGTGTTGCCATATTAAGAAACAAGAAAAAATCTTACAGAATTCATTGGGGGGTATTAGAACTCTAGGAGATTTTTCTTGGGAATACCTCTGCAATGGCTTTTGAAAGAAAATACTAAGCATTGTCAGGAGCATCTGTTGAGTTGTGTAAGGTAAGAATAGGTACCTCTGTGATGATGACAAGGAAATTGCCTGATGACAGCAAGCTGTGTGGCACAGCTGACTTGCTAGAGGGCAAGGTTCAGTCCAGAGACCTGGACAGGCTGCAGAGGTGGCCCCAATCCAATCTCATGAAATTCAGCAAGGCCAAATGTAAGGTCCTGCACCTGGGTAGGCACAATCCCAAGCACAACTCCAGGTTGGGTGGTGAATGGCTGAGAGCAGCCCTGAGGAAAAGGACATGGGGGTCTGGGGTGATGAAAAACTCAACATGAACCTGCAGTGTGAGTGCAGCCCAGACAGCAACTGAGTGCTGGGCAGCATCAAGAGCAGTGTGGGCAGCAGGGCAAGGGAGGGGATTCTGCCCCTTTGCTCTGCTCTCCTCAGACCCCATCTGGAGTCCTGTGTGCAGTTCTGAAGCCCCCAGCACAGGAAGGACATGGAAGTGTTGGAGCAGGTCCAGAGGAGGCCACGAGGATGATCAGAGGGCTGGAGCAGCTCTGCTGTGAGGACAGGCTGAGAGAGTTGGGGCTCTGCAGCCTGGAGAAGAGAAGGCTTCGAGGAGACCTGATGGTAACCTTCCAGTGTCTGAAGGGGGCCTACAGGAAGGCTGGGGAGGGACTATTGACAAGGTCTTGCAATTCCAGGACAAAGGGCAGTGGGTTTGAACTGGCAGAGGGGAGATTTAGACTGGATGTTAGAAGTTGTTTGCAGTGAGAGTGGTGAGGCATTGGCACAGGTTGCCCAGGGAGGTTGTGGTTGCTCCCTGCCTGGAGGTGTTGAAGACCAGGTTGGAGGAGGCCTTGAGTGAGCTGTAGTAGTGGGAAGTGTCCCTGCCTTATGTCAGGGGATTGGAACTAGATGATCCTTGGTAAGGTTGGAAGGGACCTCATTCTATAATTCTATGATTCTGTTTCAAATTTCACTTTCAGTATTTGAATTTTCAGTATGTTAATATTTCAGTGGGAAGTAGCAAGGGGAATTCAGAGAGATGACTGAAGGTGTATATTGACAAGCCAGGAATTTAGTTCTGCTTTGAATGAATTAGAAAAATCTAACCCAGGTTCTGGGGTAAGAAAGGAGTGTTACCCTAGACTGCATGAATGGTGACTGGGCCAGGCATGTATGGGTGTTTTTACTGTGTGCAGGGAAAAAAATACCTGGATAGGCTACCAATATGTATTTATTATTCAGAACATGAGATGAGTTCTGTTCCCATAATGTGGGTGTATATAAGCACTGTTTTGGTGAATAATAAAAGGTGATTTTGGAACAGAAGTGTTGGCAGGATCACCATTTGAGATGTCCTAAAAAGAATGGTGAGGATGTCTCACACAGGCTATTTGCTAGATCAACACCAGTTACGAGTGGAAGAATTGATGTGCAGAGTCATCAGCATAAAATGATGTAGAGCCTCATAAACAGATTAAATTCCCCAAAGCAGGGCTGCATAATGAGTGCATCACAACCAGAGGCAGCTTGCAGTGGCCAGAACAGGTAAGGGAAGAAGGAAGATGTGTTGATGGCAGGCTGACAGGAAGCCAGAGTACTGGGTATGACCAGCCCTTTGAAAGCTACCTGCAAGGAAACTGAAAAGAAATATATGAGTGTCCATGTCAGAACTGGCAGGATGATCAAGGAGAATATGTGCAAAGCAGCAAGATTTCTCCTTACTTGAAAAAAATACCTTGATAAACAGAGAGCAGAGAGTGAAAATCCATCCATACAGGCTTTGGTAGGTTTTTCTTCATGCACCTTCTACCCGGAGATCTTAGTAGGAGAACTGGCAGCAGAAATCAGAATTTTTTCACACTTCCCTTCCTTACATTTCTCCAGTTTTGGAGCATAACCTAACCTCAGATCAGCATTTTAGAAATACTTATGTGGGTCAGAACATCAAGTTGTTATCTCACAGCATGCTGTCCCTGAGGGACATGAAGAGCTGCAGAACAAGGTGAAAATGGGATTTGTGCATCACTTGTGTGTAGAGCATAAAAGACACTGAGGTACCAACCTTGGGCCTTCGCTGGCTGCTCAGCTGTGACAGCTTTGCCTTATGCTCCTGCCTAGCCACTGACAGCCATGCCTGCACCACTTCCCTGAAAGGACCTCCAGCTTTCCCATTTTGTTATGGTCTCCTGTGTCCTCATGACTTTTGTGTTCCCCATCATTTTCACCCAAACTCTTTGCTTTTTGCACAGGCACTTCAGAGACTTTCTGAATTCCTCTTCAAATATGTGATGTCATTTTGGTTACTTCAAAAATAGATCATTTTGATTTAGCCAGGCATCACTCAGAGGTGCTGTTCTGTGTTCAGCTGACAGTGTATGACTATGCTGTAATCAAATTTCCCTGCAATACAGATGTGTAAGCTTCTTAGAGGCTCTCTTGGTCCTTCCCCCATGTTTTTGTCCTCACCAAGGCTTAGTTTCTCAGCTCACCCACAATTTTCTTTACTAAGTCAACCACTTTACTGCCCATTGCACCTCCTCCTGTTACCCATTCCAGCACCAGGCTCCCTTCTGCCCATCTGTTTTTATTTCTTCAGTAGAGAATGTGCATTGCCTTAGTTCCCCTAAACAGCATCTTTCTAACTCCTGTACTGTTGGGATTAATTTTCCTGTTCAAATAGAAGATGCTCCCTCTGAGGCAAACCTCCATGCTTTTACTCCATGAAGACAGTCACAGTTTCATCAATACTATTAATGTAAACAAAGGATTCCTTCAGAAAAGAATTAGTGGATGTATTTAGATGCAAATATCATATTAAGAGAGATGCATAACAACAAGGTAGATTGACATAAATGAGGTTTTGTGGTCTGCTTGTGGCCCTAAATATTCCTGTACTGAAATGCTGTAGTGAATGATGTGTCATAATAAGTAAAGCAGATAAAACCACAGCCTACATCCTAGATTTATAACAGGATATCTTTTTAATAAGTGTGTTGACTGAAGGTGATGTCAGACTTCATAATAAGCAAGACAAAGGATATACAACAAGATGGGAAAGTAGCATGGAGTCTCAGAAATCATGTTCATTGTGGCTGTCCACCCTCAGATGTGCATTAGTAAATCCTGACAGATCTAATGGGATTTATGCAATGAAAGGAAAGTGTAGTTCTTATTTTGAAGAGAATTAGAGGATGATAAAGGGTGGTGTTAAGGGATGGCAATGACAAACAAGCAACCCTATGTATAATGTAAATGGAATAAAGAATGGTGCCATAGGGAAAGACACCCAAGAAAGCAAAGTAATCACTTGAAAAGCTGTGTGTTCAGCATATAATAAATATTTTAGGAAGCTAGAGAAATCTTTGAGGACTGATGTAAGCTTTAAAGTGTATAAGAATTTTATTGGATATAGAAGAAAGGAGGCATAAAAATTACCAGACAAAAGAGTTAATCCAGCACAAACAGCCAAGAGAACAAAGTGCATAAGCTAAGAGAGAAAAGATGAATGTCCTGTAAATACTTGTGGGGTCAAATAAGGGTGCTAATGATCGACGTTTGTTGCCATTAGTAAAACCTTTCATTAACAATATCTTTAGCTTTTTGATCTAATAGCAAAATAAATAAAAAATTAGGTAAAACATTATTGTGCAGATTGGTTCATGCTGGCTTGCCTAGAACAAAAACTGTTGGGAAAAAAGGGAACTGTTGGAGTGGGTCCAGAGGAGGCCACGAAGATGCTCGGAGGGCTGCAGCAGCTCTGCTGTGAGGACAGGCTACAAGAGTTGGGGCTCTGCAGCCTGGAGAAGAGAAGGTTTCCAGGAGACCTTAGAGTAGCCTTCCAGTATCTGAAGGGGGCTACAGGAAGGCTGGGGAGGGACTATTGACAAGGTCTTGCAATGACAGGACAAGGGGCAATGGGTTTAAACTGTCAGAGGGGAGATTTAAACTGGATGTTAGGAGGAAATTGTTTGCAGTGAGGTTGCTGAGGCACTGGCACAGGTTGCCCAGGGAGGTTGTGGCTGCTCTCTCCCTGAAGGTGTTGAAGGCCAGGTTGGAGGAGACCTTGAGTGAGCTGTACTAGTGGGAGGTGTCCCTGCCTATGGCAGTGGGTTGGAACTAGTTGATCTTTGAGGTCCCTTCCAAACTCACCATTCTATGATTCTATAATGCTATAAATAGTAACATAATTAAAATGAAGCTGGTGAAACATCAGACCTGCTGCATCGCACTGTGGAACGCAGAAGAGTTTAGGTCTGTGAAAACCTCACCTCTGTGCCTGGCAAGATCATGGAGCAGATCCTGCTGAAAGTCCTGCTAAGGCAAATGGAAAACAAAGCAGAGGTGATTGGTGGGAACCAGCAATGGCTGCACCAAGGGCAGATCTTGCCTGACAAATTTAGTGGCTTTTTATGATGAAGTCACAGCGACAGTGGACAAGGGGAAGGGCAGCTGATGTCATCTACCTGGACCTGAGTAAGGCATTTGACTCTGTCCCACATGACATCCTGGTCACCAAACTGGAAAAACATGGACTTGATGGATGGAGCACTGCTGGGTAAGGAATTGGCTGGATGGTCGAACCCAGAGAGTGGTGATCAAGGGCACAATGTCCACCTGGAGACCAGTGACAAGTGGTGTCCCTCAGGGGTCAGTGCTGGGATCAGTGCTGTTTAACATCTTTGTCAGTGACATGGACAGAGGAATCAGTGCACCCTCAGCAAGTTTGCAGATGACACCAAGCTGTGTGGCACANAGTGTTGGGAGTGGGTCCAGAGGAGGCCACAAAGATGATCAGAGGGCTGGAGCAGCTCTCCTATGAGGACAGGCTGAGGGAGTTGGGGCTCTGCAGCCTGGAGAAGAGAAGGCTTTGAGGGGACCTGATAGTAGCCTTCCAGTATCTGAAGGGGGCCCACAGGAAGGCTGGGGAAGGATTATTTACAAGGTCCTGCAATGACAGGACAAGGGGCAATGGGCTTAAACTGGCAGAGGGGAGATTTAGACTAGATGTTAGGAGGAAGTTCTTTACAGTAAGGGTGGTGAGGCACTGGAACAGGTTGCCCAGGGAGGTTGTGGCTGCTCCCTCCCTGGATGTGTTCAAGGCCAGATTGGATGAGGCCTTGAGTGAGCTGTACTAGTGGGAGGTGTCCCTGCCTATGGCAGGGGGTTGGAACTAGATGATCCTTGAGGTCCCTTCCAACCTTACCATTCTGTGATTCTATGATTCTATTCTAAAACAGCAATGCTGCTGGGAGAAAACTGGAGAGATCTAGCTCATGGTGCAGGGCTGGGTACAGCTGGCACTCATGTCAGGCAACCCCTGCCTGTCTTTACCACAGCAAGAAGGGTGCTAAAGCATGAAGGAGGCCAGTTTCCCTGTGCGCTATGCAGCTCCAGGGCAGTAGCACTGCTCCTTAGAAAAAGGACCATATGGGGAGACTTGTGATTTCATTCTGATCAATTAGAGGGGAATCTCAGAAAGGTAAAGCCAAGAGATGGGAAAGGTGAAGACTTGGGCAAAATCATTCCACTCAACCTCATTCCCAGAATTTTATTCTATTTTCTACTCCAGGACTGGGATTCCTTTCTTAAGAAACCCCTCTACAGTCTGATGTCTCCATATCAAAGCAAATCATGGATCATAGAATCATAGAATAGTAAGGTTGGAAGGGACCTCAAAGATCATTTAGTTCCAACCCCCTGCCATATGCAGGGACACCTCCCACTAGTACAGCTCACTCAAGGCCTCATCCAACCTGGCCTTGAACACCTCCAGGGAGGGAGCAGCCACAACCTCCCTGGGCAATCTGTGCCAGTGTCTCACCACCCTCACTGTAAAGATCCTGAGAGGTGGTCCAGACTCTCTTGATAGCTTTTGCCTGAATGTGGAAGAACATGTCTTGTACCTTAGGCATGTTTTGTACCTTGTAAAATATAAGAATATTGTGAAAAATAAATTCAGGATGGATTGCAGGTTCTCAGGCTTGACCAGAGCAGTATTTTACAGAAGAGGAACTGGAGTTTTGGTTTTGAGATATTGTTCCTTGGCTTGTGTGTCAGCAAGAGTAATGCAACCCTCAAGCAACACACTGACTCTCTCTGGGGGCATGTTCAGCCTCTATCATTCAGTAGCAACTTTGTTTACCAGTAGAGAGAAAGTATTGGCAGATGTCTAAATAAAACCATTAGTTTCCCTTTTCATCTTCATCAGGCTGCTAATGACAAGGAGACAGGCTTTTCATAAGCTGAAAAATGGAATATAGCTCTCTCCACATCTCATGATGAACTGGTGAGCAACAGCAAATGGCTGCTAACTGTTGAACTCTGAGAGCAGTGTTTTGGTGAGAGCAGCTGAGCATTTGTGTTTCTCTAGTTCACTTTTCCCTTATATTTAAAAAAAACAAAAAACAGGTTTCTGAGGAAAATGAGGGGGGACAAGGTCCCAAACAAACCCAAAAGTCTGTTTTCCAGTGAGTTTTAAGAATATATTTGTATTTCCTTCGTATCCCTGTACTGAGGCTTGACCCCACTGATCTGTGGAATATAGAATCATAGAATGGTAAGGTTGGAAGGGACCTCAAGGATCATCTAGTTCCAACCTCCTACCATAGGCAGGGACACCTCCCACTAGTGCAGCTCACTCAAGGCCTCCTCCAACCTGGCCTTCAACACCTCCAGGGAGGGAGCAACCACCACTTCCCTGGGCAACCTGTGCCAGTGTCTCACCACCCTCACTGCAAAGAACTTCCTTCTAACATCCAGTTTCAATCTCCCCTCTGCCAGTTCAAACCCATTGCCCCTTGTCCTGTCATTGCAAGACCTTGCAATGTCCCTCCCCAACCTTCCTGTAGGCCTCCTTCAAATACTGGAAGGCTACCATAAGGTCTCCTCGAATATGGGTGTCAGTAGTGCCAAACTGGTGCTGATGGAACCATGGTTTAAATTTGCATTATGCTAGATGAATAGATGCTGAGTTTGCTTAATGAGTAACCATCAACCTTTAATGATTGATTTGGGGTTTTGTTCCCACTGACATCAGGACTGTCAGAAATCTTTTTCCCACCTCCTATTCCAGCTCCTCTTTGAAAATGTCGTTCCCTTCTGACCACTCATATTTTCCCCCCTTCCAGTTTAACCAAAAGAGGGCATATTTTTCTATTGACTTAACCTTTCAGTGGCCTTACTTCATTCTCAGAACATTTCAATCTTTTACTCCAAGAGATGCCTTCATTCTCACCCAGCCTATTGACACAGTCCCATAATGACCCCACTGACTCTTGAATTCCTGTTCCTCTCCTGGAGGTTCTCATGCTTCCAGTCTGACTGTGTCCTTTCTTCCTCTGAATCACTTCATGTTGTGCACTTTCTTCTGTGCTTTTCATTACCAAAAGGATTGCCTTGTCTTACACAGCAAACATCTTCCATTTCCTTACATTTTCTCATATTGTATTTGCTCATGTCTCCTAGACTCTGAATTCTGAGCTGCATTCTTTGCTTAGCACAATTAATCTCTTGTAAAGCTCCGTGTACACCCAGAGTTCTAGCTAAAAAATCAAATACTAAATTCTTTTCCTTTACATTTTTATTCAAGCTGAGATGCATTTTGGAGCCTCACAAATACAAACTCTAGATTCAAATCCACCCAACATTGTGCCCAAAGAACTCCTTTTGACATCAGCCACACTATGTAGTCTACTATACAATTCATACCCTTTTGGAGTAAGTAGTTCTCTGAAGTGATCCAAAAGGCAGATGTGAAAGTGTTCTAAAACAATTGTAGTAGTTTTGAATTTGTATTATTTTGGGGACTCTCCAACATCTGAAGATAAACACTGTGGTGTTTTACAAGGTGATATAAAATGTAATAAAGAAATCATAGAATGGAATCATAGAATTATAGAATGGTAAGGTTGGAAGGGACCTCAAGGATCATCTAGTTCCAACCCCCTGCCATAGGCAGGGACACCTCCCACTAGGCCTCACTCAAGGCCTCATCCAACCTGGCCTTGGACACCTCCAGGGAGGGAGCAGCCACAACCTCCCTGAGCAACCTGTGCCAGTGCCTCACTACCTTCACAGTAAGGAACTTCCTCCTAACATCCAGTCTAAATATCCCCTCTGCCATTTCAAACGCACTGTGCCTTATCCTGTCATTGCAAGACCTGGTGAATAATCCCTCCCCAACCTTCCTGTAGGCCCCCTTCAGATACTGGAAGGCTACTAGAGGGTCTCCTGGAAGCCTTCTCTTCTCCAGGCCGAAGAGGCCCAGCTCTCTCAGGCCCAGCTCTCTCAGGCCCAGCTCTCTCAGGCCCAGCTCTCTCAGGCCCAGCTCTCTCAGGATAATTTATCTCAGAAATTATTCACAGGGATGTTAAAGTGTTTATCACTCATTAAACAGTACTTTCATGGGCATATTCAACTCTGGAATTCATTTTGGCATGTTCAACTCTGGAATTTGAATGACAAATCATATAAAGGAATACCTGAGGCAAAAATTCTCAAGTTTTTCAGCTCCTGTAAAGATTTCAGAAACTTAATCCCTCCTCAACATCAAGTCTTTGTCAGAACAACCTTTGATCCAATGTTAAGTGTTTACTTAACTCCACCTTTAGTTTTTAATGAGCGATCAGTAACTCTGGTGTGCATCTGCACAATTTCCTTCAGTACAGCCTGTTGGGAAGCAGTTTTGTTTTACACTATATCATGCAGATAAAGGAATGGCTCGAATCATAGAATGGTAAGGTTGGAAGGGACCTCAAGGATCATCCAATTCCAATCCCCTGCCATAGGCAGGGACACCTCCCACTAGCACAGCTCACTCAAGACCTCCTCCAACCTGACCTTCAACACCTCCAGGGAGGGAACAGCCACAACCGCCCTGGGCAACCTGTTCCAGTGTCTCACCACCCTCATTGCAAACAACTTCCTCCTGATATCTAGTCTAAATCTTCCCTGTTGGTCTTCCAAGTCATAAGTCAATTAAATCAATGGGGTTTTTTGTCTAAGCTAAATCCTGAGTGCTTACCATCCTTTTCTGCTCTGCATATACTTCAGTTTTACTTGCTTAGTCTTCTTAATCACCGACTTGCCCATGAAATGTTATGATGTCATTACAGAATGTCATGCCTCTAAGTAGGCCCAGTGTTTAAGGAGAAAGCAGGAAGACAGAAACCAAATGTAAAGATTCCTGTTGGGCTTTCTATTCAGACTGTGTGAGGGCTCTACACGGATTGCTGCATTCATTTTTATTTTTAATCTATTTTTACTTTGTCAGATGTTATGACAGAAATACTTCAGGAATTTTTTGCTGAAGAGATCAAGAGTAGTGATATGATTTAGGGCAGTGCCCAACAAGGAGCACAGAACCATCAGAAAAAATCGTGGAGCACTGATACAAATCTGGGTTCAGAAATTCTTTTTATTGGTGTTCTGTTTACCAAAGTACAGCTCTGGTAGCTATATATGTGCATAGGTGAGGTACTGAGAAGTGAAAGAAGCAGCTACTCCTCAGCAGCTGGCTCACACACACTGTCTTTGCCTCCATGAAAAAGCTGTCACTTGCTTTAAGACAACACAAAGTATGGGTGTAGTAGATACCACGGAGTATGTACAACTATGTAGTCACCTTCTCAACATCTGTGAAGTTGAGTGTAGCTGTGTCACTGTTGCTGAGTGTTCTCAACACCTGTGAAGATTGTGTAACTGTCTTCACTCAGATACATTCTGTTTTCATTTGTGTAATGACACTCCTGCTGCAAAGCATTAGGAGAAAACTACTTCACACCAAACTGTGTGGCACAGTCAACTTGCTAGAGGGCAGGGATTCCATCCAGAGGGGCCTGGACAGGCTGCAGAGGTGGGCCCAAGCCAACCTCATGAAATTCAACAAGGCCGAGTGTAAGGTCCTGCACCTGGGTAGGCACAANGCAAGGGAGGGGATTCTGCCCCTTTGCTCTGCTCTTGTCAGACCCCACCTGGAGTACTGTGTGCAGTTCTGGAGCCCCCAGCACAGGAAGGACATGGAAGTGTTGGAGCAGGTCCAGAGGAGGCCACAAAGATGCTCAGAGGGCTGGAGCAGCTCTGCTATGAGGACAGGCTGAGAGAGTTGGGGCTCTGCAGCCTGGAGAAGAGAAGACTTTGAGGAGACCTGATAGTAGCCTTCCGGTATCTGAAGGGGGCCTACAGGAAGGCTGGGGAGGGACTATTGACAAGGCCTTGCAATGACAGGACAAAGGGCAGTGGGTTTGAACTGGCAGAGGGGAGATTTAGACTGGATGTTAGGAGGAAGTTCTTTACAGTGAGGGTGGTGAGACACTGGCACAGGTTGCCCAGGGAGGCTGTGGCTGCTCCCTCCCTGGAGGTTCAAGACCATGTTGGAGAAGGCCTTGAGTAACCTGTACTAGTGGGAAGTGTCCCTGCCTATGGCAGGGGTTTGGAACTAGATGATCTTTGAAGTCCCTTCCAACCTTACCATTCTATGATTTTACTTAAGTGACAACAATAATGTTGTCATTTCACAGTGACAGTGTTGTAAAGTGTGGCCTGTTGCAATGAGAATGGTCCATATGTGACATATTTGCCTTGCCTAGGCTGTTTCTTTTCTTCAGGCTAATTCCTCTTCTCTTCCTCAATCAGTAAACTACTGAATCTCAGCCCAAACTATTTCTAAGAATACCTCCTAATCCTGGACTAGATCTGATATTTCTTTCTTTGTTGTACCACTGGTTTTGTATTTCATTTATTATTGCTACTTCATTAGATAATATTAATTTTTTTCTTTCCTATAATATTTTTATAATGTTCTAGGATAGCTGATTTAGAGAACATGTATTGTACACTTTGTTTTACCCTCAATCAGTATTTTACTGCTGCATTTAATCCTTGGTCATAGAAGATATTCATACTTTGTGTCTTTGTTTTCCACAGCTCCAACAGAGGCTCCCTTACACCCTCACCTAGGTAGGTGGTTTGTCATTCTTATTGTTAAAACTCAGAATCACTAATTATAATAAACAATGAGTAAGGTCATGTGAAACCAGCTCTGGGGAGTTCAAATAAAACCAAGACTTATATAAAATGAATTGAATTAATGCCTAGTTTTGATTATTTTTTTTCAATGTGATTTTTATTGCTGTTTATTTATTGCCTTTGAGCCCTTGCAGTGTGAGTATATCATACTGCAGAGCTCTTCTTCCTAAGTTATGTGTTAGTGCATCTGTTTGCATGAAGACCAGGGTTGGAGCACCTCTTCTGTGAAGACAGGTTGAGACAGCTGGGGTTGTTCAGCCTGGAAAAGAGAAAGCTCCAGGGAGATTACATAGCTGTCTTCCAGTACTGAAAAGGGACCTACAAGAAAGCTGAACAGGGACCTGTTACAAGGTCCTGTAGGGGCAGAACAAGGGTGATTTGCTTTAACTGAAAGAGGGTAGATTTATATGAGATGCAAGAAAGAAATTCTTCACTATAAAGGTAGTGAGAGACTGGTACAGGTTGCCCAGAGAAATAGTGGAAGCTCCATGCCTGAAACTCTTAAAGGCCAGGCAGGATGGGACTTTGAGCAATCTAAGTGGAAGGTGTCCTTGCCTACAGCAGGGTGGTTGGCACTAGATGATCATTAAGGTTCCCTTCCAACCCAAACTATTCTATGACTTTATGACCTGTAAGCCCCAGTGTAGGACAGAACAGTCAGACCAGTACTGAGAGGAAGATTTTGTTTCAGTGAAACTCCAAGGTGCACCCAGAAGCAGGGCACTGCCTCTCCTGCTTTCCAAGCCAGGCACCCACCCTCACCAGGAGTCCAGCCCTGCACTCACCAACCTATGTGTTGGACTTGGTTTACTCTAAACCAGATTCCATCACCTTTGTTCAGTTTGAACAGCAGGTGACAGTTACTTCATTCTTTTAATAGAAGTATTTGTAGAGAAGAGTCTCTCTAATATAGGTGCCAGAATTTTCAGAGTTGAATTTTTTTTGTTCATCATACAAAAATGATAGAGTAAATCCGGGGGCAGAATTCAAGACCTCCGGTTGCAACCTGATAGAAACATTTGTGTAACATAACTCATAGTTTATATTTCATAAATGAGCTGACCTTTCCTACCAGCTCCACTCTGCTGCTATCAGAAATTACAATGAGCCCATGGATTTTTGCTTAGAGGTTATCAGGATAAACCTCTTGACTATGAGAGGTGTAGTACGCTCACCAGGACATCTCCTTGGTGTAATGTTTCCAAACTCTCGATTCAGAAGAAAATTTCTGCATGTTCGGAACAAACAAACATGTGGAGCAAAAGTTCTGAAAATATTTAGCATGTACTTGATGACTGCAACTTTTCCATAGCCATCACACTGGTGAGAGGTTGAGACTCTTCAGAATTTTATGTGATGCTATGGATTAAGAGTAAGGAAAAAATCAAATCCTGTAATGGAGAAAATGCTGCTTTTGTAACTAGCATAGTTAAAGCCCTTGATTTTCTCATTTAACAATGCATTGCTTTAGCTAAGGCAACACTTGGATAGCACTGGCTGATCACACTGGATTTTTTCATGTAGTGTTTCTTTCCTTTGTAGCTGAAATGCACAGTGACAGCATTATCCTACGGGATGACTTTGACTCTTATCATCAGCAAGAACTGAATCCTGCCATGTGGTGAGTTTCAGACTTCTTTCCTTTACATGCACTTGAGCAAATGGAAACATTATGGTTATTATAGTGAGGTGTTTGTGTTACATTAGTTTCTAGATACTTCAGCTCGCATAGGTGTAAGCTTGAGTGTGTCTAAACAGACCTGACCAGTTCATCAACTGTCATTAAC
Source organism: Eubucco bourcierii (assembly GCA_013396675.1). Classification (NCBI taxonomy): domain Eukaryota; kingdom Metazoa; phylum Chordata; class Aves; order Piciformes; family Ramphastidae; genus Eubucco; species Eubucco bourcierii. The sequence goes on along the minus strand of VWZE01024397.1, from coordinate 176,455 downwards.
AGTCATAATTGATAAATTCTAAACCCATTGGAGTGAGTGAAAACTTCTCATTGACTTCAAATTTTGAGTTAATCCAAAAATAGAAAGGAGTAGAGCTGAGCTCAGTGAATGGTTTGGTGTGAAGATGCTCAGAGGGCTGCAGCAGCTCTATTCTGAGGACAGGCTGAGAGAGTTGGGGCTCTGGAGCCTGGAGAAGAGAAGGCTTCCAGGAGAACTTAGAGTAGCCTTCCAGGATCTGAAGGGGCCTACAGGAAGGCTGGGGAGGGACTATTGACAAGGTCTTGTAATGACAGGACAAGGGGCAATGGGTTTGAACTGGCAGAGGGGAGATTTAAACTGGATGTTAGGAGGAAGTTGTTTACAGTGAGGGTGGTGAGGCACTGGCACAGGTTGCCCAGGGAGGTTGTGGCTGCTCCCTCCCTGGAGGTGTTGAAGACCAGATTGGAGGAGGCCTTGAGTGAGCTGTACTAGTGGGAGGTGTCCCTGCCTATAGCAGGGGCTTGGAACTAGATGATCCTTGAGGTCCCTTCCAACCTTACCATTCTACGATTCTATGAATATGGAGAGATGAGTGTTGGCAGAGCCTATAGCAGTGGCACAGCTGGAGTTATCTTAGCTCAGAAAGGGGGAGTTGGACCCAATCACAGATTTTTATTTTGTAGTCAAAAGGAATGTTCTTTTAGCAAAGATAACTGTTAGCCACACCTGTCTGTCTTAAACATTAATAATTTTTCACAACACACCAATGGCAGTGATAGAGTAGCATTTCATATGATCTATGTAAACATACCACAAAGGAGGAAGTTAAAGATCTCTTAGAGTTCAAAAGTGATTCCATTCTTTACAGAGAATATGTGCACTGGCCATGCTACACCCAGATAAACACATCTATCACTCTTAAAGTTGTGAAGTCTTCTTTTTACAGGCTTCTCTATCCCTTCAGTCTTGTTCCATCCATGTAACTTGTTTAATTAATTCACACAAGACAGAAAAACGTTACTGAGTTAGTTTATCTTGCTCACACACATTCCTGATGGGCATTTTAGCAACTACCTGCATTTGTTAGTCAGGAATGCATATGTTCTGTGAAATCTGACTTCATTTCCCTTTTATTAAGGCCTGTCACAGCTTTCCATCTGTGCAGCTCTTTCACAGTTTCTCCTCCTATGTGAAAAGATTGTGGGTTTATGGATTTTTATGGATATTTTTCTTTTGCATATGTATTGTAATACTCTTAAATATATGCCTATTTTTCTTTCTTTTGTTCCTTTTGTATCATCTCTTTAAAAGTTTTTCTGGACAGATGCATTAAGGACCTGGAATACTATAATATAAAAACCCCTCTTTTTTCATGAGAATGAATAGATCAAGGACTCTTAATGGGTTACAGAATAGCTGCCAGGGTAGACAGCTTTAGCAGCAGTGTGTTAAATGGACTTGAGTGGAAAGAAATGAGAGGAGGCATTATTTCCCTGCAGATGTCTCATAACTCACAGAGGACCTGTCTGTTGGGAGCCCCTGTAATTTATTTACCCATTACTCTCTTATCTTCAAATTCATCCATGCTTTATAGAAATCTCAACAGAGACATTTCAGACTAAAAGAGCCTCCCAGTCTCCTGCTGCTTTTGTCCCCAAGATTTGGATTTGGTATAACCTTGACCTGCCTTGGTTGGTAGGTCAGTGCAGAGGTGTCCAAAGAGAGAACGTCCCAAAACTCAGGGCAATCCCGAGATAGCTTCCTGCTGTTATTACATGAAAATCTAACATCTTCAGCAGCACTTGATAAAAGTGGAGCACAAATAAAAGTGTAATGAGTTGTCATAAGGCTTTTCTGCTGTCGTGGGTTTAAAGAGCCAACAGAGTGAAGCTCTCAAATGAATTGGAGGAAAAAACAGGATTACATTTGGAGAGAGAGTTGCAGATAGAAATTACAAAGCAGATGCAGAATCCATAAGCGAACCCCTTGAATTTTCCCCCAACCCAAAATCTAAATCTATCATCCCCAGTGCTCCAATTCTGTGAGGACAGACTGAGAGAGTTTGGGCTCTGCAGCCTGGAGAAGAGAAGGCTTCCAGGAGACCTGATAGTAGCCTTCCAGTATCTGGAGGGGGCCTACAGGAAGGCTGGGGAGGGATTATTTATAAGGTCTTGTAATGACAGGACAAGGGGCAATGGGTTTGAACTGGAAGAGGGGAGATTGAAAGTGGATGTTAGGAGGAAGTTGTTTGCAGTGAGGGTGGTGAGACACTGGCACAGGTTGCCCAGAGAGGTTGTGGCTGCTCCCTCCCTGGAGGTGTTGAAGGCCAGGTTGGAGGAGGCCTTGAGTGTGCTCTACTAGTGGGAGGTGTCCCTGCCTATGGCAGGGGGTTGGAACTAGATGATCCTTGAGGTCACTTCTAACCTTACCATTCTATGATAATCCTCTCCCCTCCGCCACCGCCATGCCTCTGCCATCCCAGAGGCCTAAGCACAGCCTCTGGAGGCCCCAAACCAGGCCTATCCTTACATGTTTGTCCCGATAACGCAGCTCCTGCCCGACACAAGGCTGGAGGGGGAGGAAAGGAGAATGAGCTGGCCTGGCCCTGAGTTTATGAAGAGATAGCAGAATTATGGGATTGAATAACAATCTTCTAGTCCCTTGAGGCCTTTTTTTAACCTTATAGTTCCCAACCTGGGACATCTGCATACAGGATTTCTGCAGCAGCTCTGCCTCCAGTGAAGACCTGCTTAGTGCCAGAAAGCTCATTCTCATTTGGTTGTCTACTGAGAGTTAAATCAGGGATTATTAACAGTTTATGCCATCCGTCCTAAATTGCATTTTTTCCCCCCCCTGGCAGCTGCTAAAATCCCATCTTTACCACAAACAATTGCAGTAGCTGCTGGAGCAGGATTTCCACAGCCCTGCTCAGCCACTGGTCTGCTGCGCTCAGTGTGCGGTAGCAGCTGCCTTGTGTGTGCCAATACTCCATCAGTGCCATGTCACCAGGGGCCAGTTAGACTAAGCCACTCTAATGATTTCAGAAACCATCATTTCCATGAAGATGAAAAGAGAAATGTTGATATTTTCTTATGATCTTTTCTTCCCAAATCCTGCGTAACACTGGCTTGGATATGATTAATATTGTCCCGTTCCTCCTGATCCCCTTTTGGGCACATGCAGCTCTGGCAGAGACATGCAGTCCAAGGCCACAGGCAAAGCACTTCATAGCTGCTGCCTGTGTCTAATTTGATGAGTCCCAGCAGAGCTGATGTGCCACTCACTTGCTGGGAGAGACCTCACATCAAATAATCATTTTGTGCAGGGGTGCTCTATGATTTCAAGAGTGATTGCTTGGGGTTTTTTATGGATTTGTGCGCTTTCAAATGAATGAAAAGACATGTCCTACACAGCAACCATCTGGGTTTCTTTGAAGGCTCAGGAGGAGGAAGGAAGTGGCTGTGACTGTTTCTGGAACTGCAAGGGAAGGGGAAGAAAAAGGGACTGCTGGGGTGGAGCATTTTGTAAAGAGAAAAGTCATAGCATTCAGGATTGGTTTCCTCATCAAAATCACAGTTTGCTGATTGAAAGAAAGAAGGACAGACTGCTAAAGTGAGAAGAGACAAGGAGGGGAGGAGATAGCAGAAGAAGACATGAGATGGAAGCAGGGAGAATTTCTGTTCTGGAAATGTGGGAATGGCAGCATGTCATCTTGTTTCCTTGGCACTCAACCACAATGAGTATATTCTTGTGTAGTGTGTCCAGCTGATGCTTACACTCTCTGATTCCAGTGTATACTCTTATTACTCATGGGAGGTGTCCCTGCCTATGGCAGTGGGTTGGAACTAGATGATCTTTGAGGTCACTTCCAACCTTACCATTTCCATGAGTCTGTATCAGAACAAGGTTCTTTCCAAAGTTCCCAATTCAAGCAGGCTTAAGCAGAACTTGCCTTATTTCTTGAGTCTCATTTACCATCAAATTGACCAAGATTTCTGGCCTGTGAAACAAAAGTTTCACATGTCCAGAAATGCACAACACATTTTCCATCTAAGATATGTTAGCTGTGAAATGCAAGACAGTTTTCTACCACTCCATGGTAGCTCTGATGACTGTGCTAAGCAGTTCATGGCTCATTTTTACAACTAATTGGACAATGACATTTATTTATCAATGAGAACTCTTAGCAGTGCATGTGACTAGTGGCCCCTGACACTGGCAGGAGAGTGTTAGTTCAGAAAACTCAGGAACCATGGAATTAATAGATTTCCTCTGTAGGAAAAGGAAATTTGCACCATGTACTTACTTGCCCAGAAATGTCTGGATGAGGAAGAAGGTCTCCAAAACAAGTGGTATCTGCAAGGCTGTAGGTTGTGGAGAATCTGTTTCTGTGACAATTTTACCTTTGTGTAAGCTCATAAAATTGCAAAGGAGAATGTGAAAAAGGTGATGTATAAGAAATAAACCAAACTAAGCAAGAAGAAATCTAGAAAAACAAAAATCTGATTAATCCTACCCTAAATGGCTCAATATTGAGACAGAGAGGGAGGGAGGTTGGGAAAGGTGATGCATAAATTAGTAAAGAAAAAGTACTGTATAAAAAATAAACCAGACTAAGCAAGAAGAAATCTAGAAGAACAAAATTCTGATTAATCCTATCCTGAATGGCTCAATATTGAGACAAAGAAAGAAGGGGAGGGGAAAGAAGATACATGAATTAGTAAAGAAGAGATGCTGGCATATTTCTATATAGAACAAATTTAACATCAGGACTGTAGACAGCAGAGGATGTGCAAAAGCTTTCTTCTGGCTAACCTCTCCTTCCTAACTCAATGCCATGTGTTGTCTCAAAGCCTGCTAGCACTCTAAACCAGTCATTTAATGAAGACATGCTCTTCAAAGGTGGCATGAAGAAAAGCTGAGTGTGCAAAATCAATCAAAAAGAAACAGGTTCCACCACTTTTTCATGGCATGTGAGAAAGGAAGAGGTACTGTGATAGTTCCGGTGGTAAGGAGGTGGAGGAGAGTTTTGTGACAGGAGTGAGAAGTCCTAAAGCAGTTTCCAAATTGCACTAAAACTGTGGGATTCAACTTCAGGAAGATTTATGTTTGATAATATCTTGGCAGTTTGAGATGTTTATCTTCTCTTACAGTCCAGAATTCACAAATGTCATCAGTCAATATAATGTGCACAAATTCAGGTATCGTAGAGGCAAACAAGAAGACAAATAGAGATGAGGAAACAGCAGATGTTTCCCCTTCAGCAAAGTGAAGAACAATAGCAGAGAGAGGTGGGACTCTAAGCCAGAGATGAGAGCAATGACAGGTCTGCAGAGAAGACATCTGGATGAATAGGACACATGTCAGCAGTGGCAGTGAGTACCAACTGTAGGGAAGAGGATTAGGTGATTTTTAACCTGCTAGGATTTTAGACCAAGCAGGTGAGAAAGTGTAAAAAGCTGCACCCAGCCAGGCCAATGAGTAGTCTGCTGTTTGTGTAAATCATGGAATCATAGAATGGTAAGGTTGGAAGGGACCTCAAGGATCATAGAATCATAGAATGGTAAGGTTGGAAGGGACCTCAAGGATCATCCAGTTCCAACCCCCTGCCATAGGCAGGGACACCTCCCACTAGCACAGCTCACTCAAGGCCTCCTCCAACCTGGCATTGAACACCTCCAGGGAGGGAGCAGCCACAACCTCCCTGGGCAACCTGTGCCAGTGTCTCACCACCCTCACTGCAAAGAACTTCCTCCTAACATCCAGTCTAAATCTCCCCTCTGCCAGTTCAAACCCATTGCCCCTTGTCCTGTCATTACAAGACCTTATAAATAATCCCTCCCCAGCCTTCCTGTAGGCCCCCTCCAGATACTGGAAGGCTACTATCAGGTCTCCTGGAAGCCTTCTGTTCTCCAGGCTGAAGAGCCCCAACTCTCTCAGTCTGTCCTCATAGCAGAGCTGCTGCAGCTCTCTGAGCATCCTCGTGACCCTCCTCTGGACCTGCTCCAACACTTCCATGTCCTTCCTGTGCTGAGGGCTCCAGAACTGCACACAATACTCCAGGTGGGGTCTGAGGAGAGCAGAGTAAAGGGGCAGAATCCCCTCCCTTGCCCTGCTGGCCATGCTGCTCTTTATGCAGCCCAGCACTCAGTTGGCTGTCTGGGCTGATAATAAAAATAATGTCCCTAAACAGCCCAAATTCTACAGAATTCCAGCTATTCTTTTAGTTCCTGTCCTGTTTTTCTTTCAGTTATCATAGTTCAGAGACAAAGAGAAATTTTAGGTGGTGACAAAACACATCCTTCACAAACTGTTACAGAATTTCAGGTAGTCTTTTAGTTCCTGGTCCCTTTGTTCTTGAGTTATCATAGTTTAGAGACATTTTAGGTGGTGACAAAACATATCCCTCACAAACTGTTTCTTTACTTCCTAATAAGTACAATCTCTTCACTCACACACTCTCTTCTTGCCTTCTATTGAGAAATAAAATTGTGGGGCTGCTGCGGCTTCTGCAGGCAAATAGGAACTACATTACAGTATCAGAAGACTTAATTTTGCTGCTTTAGTTGAAAATCCTGGGTGCTGTCAGTGTGACTTGCTGAATGACTTTACTGACATGCTCATACAGGGGAGAAAATCAGGAATTGTTGATGTCTGACTTTGTTTTGGGAAGTGGAGCTGCAAATGACCTTTAATAACATCTCACAATAAGGGAGAGATTGGAAAACATGGCATTCATTTTTGACTTCTGTAACAGACTTGAGCACAAGAAAGGCAGTCCTGTGCTGAACTCACCCAGGAGCAGCCAGAGAGCCCCAGAATAACAAGTGCAATCAATTATTCACAACATCTCTGCATCTGAAAACCGCTCAGCAGAGTTCAGCACTGACAGACCTGCAGGCTATTGTACAGGGCCCAACGTTAACTCATTCTGCCAAAGCTTGGCAAAAGTGGGCCCAAGCCAACCTCAGGAAATTCAGCAAGGCCAAGTGTAAGGTCCTGCACCTGGGTAGGCACAATCCCAAGCACAACTCCAGACTGGGTGGTGAATGCTGAGAGCAGCCCTGAGGAAAAGGACCTGGAGGTCTGGATTGATGAAAAGCTCAACATGAGCCTGCAGTGTGAGTGAAGCCCAGACAGCAACTGAGTGCTGGGCTGCAGCAAGAGCAGTGTGGGCAGCAGGGCAAGGGAGGGGATTCTGCTCCTTTGCTCTCCTCAGACCCCACCTGGAGTCCTGTGTGCGGTTCTGGAGCCCTCAGCACAGGAAGGACATGGAAGTATTGGAGTGGGTCCAGAGGAGGCCATGAAGATGCTCAGAGGGCTGGAGCAGCTCTGCTCTGAGGACAGGCTGAGAGAGTTGGGGCTCTGCAGCCTGGAGAAGAGAAGGCTTCCAGGAGACCTTATAGTAGCCTTCCAGTATCTGAAGGGGGCCTACAGGAAGGCTGGGGAGGGACGATTGACAAGGTCTTGCAATGACAGGACAAGGGGCAATGGGTTTGAACTGGCAGAGGGGAGATTGAAACTGGATGTTAGGAGGAAGTTGTTTGCAGTGAGGGTGGTGAGACACTGGCATAGGTTGCCCAGAGAGGTTGTGGCTGCTCCCTCCCTGGAAGTGTTGAAGGCCAGGTTGGAGGAGGCCTTGAGTGAACTGTGCTAGTGGGAGGTGTCCCTGCCTATGGCAGGGGGTTGGAACTAGATGATCCTTGAGGTCCCTTCCAACCTTACCATTCTATGATTTTAACTTGCTCACCCTTTGCTACCCTGGGAAGCCAGGGGTTGTGAAGGAGCCCCAGTTTGCTGTGGGAGCAGACCTCAGGTGGTCCAAACAAGTACTTTAAAAATTGGTGTAAACATTATTTCTAATCACTCCCTGGTTTTGCAGCATCCCATCCTCCCTTGCTCAGATGTTTTGGGTGCGTGTCCCCTGCGGGTAAATGGTATCCCAACCCCATGGGTAGTTGACTGTGCAATCAGCCTCTTTCTCCCAGTGCATCTGGGTGTTTCACTTGCCCCAACTAGGGTCTTGGTGGGCTGACAAACTGCATAAATTGGGGTGCAGGTGAAAAGAATTCTGGGAAATTGGTATAGGAAACTCTACAGTGATAGTATGTGTCAGTTATCTATGAGAATTGGTATCATCACTTATGTTGACAGCAAGTCCCAATCTCTGTGGGATTTCTTCCTTTCCATCTGATTTGCTGTAAGATCTGCCATCCAGAAATTATTTGGAGGCTGAAAAGAACTAAGAAACTCAAAGGTATGCACACTACTAAGCTATACTTGAGCTACATCTGTGTATGCTTTTGTGGCATTGCACACCACAAAGACTGTCCTTGTCTGAGATACTGTATGAGAGAAGCCAAGGAAAAACTGCCTAAATGCACTTTAGGGAAGTGGACTGCACTTCAACCTCTAAAAATATCATTTCTCAAAGTAAAGAAAAAAATTGGCAAGGTATAAGAAGGTTTGGAGTGACTTCACCCTTGCTTACAGTGGAGCTGACCTGGGAGCAAACGTTTGCCTTTAGGTTTGATGTTAAAGATGAACTTTTGATGACCAAAGACAATGTTGATCAGTCTCATTGCAGGCAGCTTGTCAGGAGCATCTTCAAAATGTTTTGAAAATCCATTGCTCAGGCCAAGAGCTGATACCTTGATCCTTGAATTAACATCAGGAGAGGTGTAATTAATTTGGCTCAGCAATATTTGCCATCTTCTTAGATATTTTCCCCTGAATGTTGAACAGTGTGGCTACTGTGTTGCTCGAAATATAAGATATGACAAGTACAGATAAGAAGTGGTGTCAAGACCCATGGTACAGCAGCAGGCCTATAAGAACCTCTTGCTGCCCAGTTTTGGGGAGGGTCTGCAGCCTTCAGTCTACTCTTTGGGGTAAATAACCCTGCAGGCTGGAGGGTGGCTGATCTTAACTACTTCTCCTGAGCTGCTCTTCAAGGTAACACCATGATGGTGGGTTTATATATAGTACATCAAATGGTTTATAGATGGTGTATCAAATGGTTTATAGATGGTTCATCAAATGGCTTATAGATGGTGTATCAAATGGCTTATAGATGGTGTATCAAATGGCTTATAGATGGTGCATCAAATGGCTTATATAATGTATCAAATGGTTAATAGATGGTGTATCAAATGGCTTATAGATGATGCATCAAATGGCTTATAGATGGTGCATCAAATGGCTTGTAGATGGTGCATCAAATGGCTTGTAGATGATGCATCAAATGGCTTATAGATGATGCATCAAATGGCTTATAGGTGGTGCATCAAATGGCTTATAGGTGGTGCATCAAATGGCTTATAGGTGGTGCATCAAATGGCTTATAGGTGGTGCATCAAATGGCTTATAGGTGGTGCATCAAATGGCTTATAGGTGGTGCATCAAATGGCTTATAGATGGTGCATCAAATGGCTTATAGGTGGTATACCAAATGTGCAGTAAGGAAATGGAAGAGTAACCTTAGGGTAAAGTGTACATGTAAAAGTTCAACTTGGTTTCCTGTGGTATGGTGCTTTGCAGAGATACTGTGCTCTGGAGGGTGAGCAATTTGCAGACAGCAAGTACTGAATCTGCAAGGTCCTTTACCCAGAGGCAGCTCTAGGACATCATATGCACAGTTACTCAACCTTCAGTACCATGATGGATAACAAAGCAGTCCAAACTGTGTGAGTGCCATCATACATAGGTCCTATTTTACAGCTTGCAAGTCCTCTCAAATGTATGGTTTCTGATTTCTCTTTTGGATGTGATGTGTTCTTCCTGCAGGTCTGAGTGCAGTAACTGTGAGGTTGGAGAGCAGTGTGGTGTGATAATGCATGGCAACGCCGCCACTTTCTGTGAGCCGTACGGTCCCAGAGAACTGGTAAGTGAGGGTTGGCTCCTCTGCCAGGGCTTGGACTGCAGCTGTGTATCTAGGCTGAATCAGCTGCAGAGATGTTGATGTGCACTGAAAGTTTGCTGTCCAGTGGAGAGGCTCTTAGCAATGTGATAAGGTTATAGAAGCTCACTCTAGGAACATCTCATTGTTTCAAACTATAGATGCTAACCAAAGCTTATTGCAGTGGTTTGCAAAGGAAAATCTCTTGATCTGGTGTGCATTCAAGTTATTTAAAGTGTCAGTACTGGAGAGGCAAGGAAATAGAAATATGTTGTCAATCTGGCATAATTCTCTTTTTATTGCCAGCAAAGAAGTTGAAACACAAGGCTCATTTGGAGCTCAAGGCTCATTTGGACAGGGCTCTGTTGGAGTGGGTCCAGAGGAGAGGGCCGCAAAGGTGATCAGAGGGCTGCAGCAGCTCTCCTATGAAGACAGGCTACAAGAGTTGGGGCTCTGCAACCTGGAGAAGAGAAGGCTTCCAGGAGACCTTAGAGTAGCCTCCCAGTGTCTGAAGGGGACCTACAGGAAGGCTGGGGAGGGACTATTGACAAGGTCTTGCAATGACAGGACAAGGGGCAATGGGTTTGAACTGGCAGAGGGGAGATTTAAATTGGATGTCAGGAGGAAGTTCTTTCCAGTGAGAGTGGTGAGGGACTGGAACAGGTTGCCCAGGGAGGTTGTGGCTGCTCTCTCCCTGGAGGTGTTCAAGGCCAGATTGAATGAGGCCTTGAGTGAGCTGTACCAGTGGGAGGTGTTCCTGCCTATGTCAGGGGGTTGGAACTAGATGATCTTTGAGGTCCCTTCCAACCTTACCATTCTATGATTTTTCTTCTCTTATTAACTGTCTCTTGTTCACTCTTGTCACTGCTGACAAATGCTAATTTGACTGAGAAACATCACTTGTGAGCAGTGCATCATGCAGGCTTAAATACAGCCCGGAGCAACACCAGCCTGTCTCAGGAAAGTCTGGGTGATGTGTTGAGTCATGGTGCAGGGGGACAGAATTGATTTCATTGAGGGGTTGGTGCAGTTTGCATAGATTTAGGATTATCTGGGTGTGGAAAGTTAACTGAAGGATGTATCACCTGTGCCCACCTGCTGATGCTGGGATGTTACCTGCAATGATGGAAGCAAAAGGGGAGTTTTGGAAAGAACTGAAAAACTAAAAGGCTACCTCGAAGCCTCTGTAATTGGAAATTAACATTCATGGTTTCAGTGGTGGAGGGAGAAGCTGATTAGAGCTATTTGAAGACTGTACATGAAAGAGGACCATAAAACAGAAGTGGTTTTGGCCAGGCATCTTCTTTTGAGACAGAGACAATTCTGCTAACAACGTTAATTTTACATCTTTAACTGAGAACGGAATTCCACAAATACAGTGTAGATATTGCTGATGTGCTTACTCAAAGTCATAAATACATATAAAAGTAAATTAGAGGCTCTATGGAAAACCAAAAACAACTCGGTCGTTTCCATCACAGCTAGCTCCAGAATTCTGACAGGGATGCAGAATTGCCTCTCTGCTGCTTTGAATCCTGTTTGAATGTACCATGCCTCATTAACTACCTTGAGAAGACATGCGTTGTTTCATGTTCTCTGGAAAAATGAAGTCATGCCACTGGGATATTTTACCCAGTTTTTAACAAGTTTAGTGTGATGGTTTGGGAGTTCCCTGCCCCCCAGTACCTTGTAAAATCACCCAGACTAGACTCAGCCAGCTGGAAGTTAAGGACTGAAGCTCTGTTTACAGCTTAGCACAATATACAAGCAGAAATATACACTATAGACAGGAATAGTTACAGAAATATACTAGTGAAAGGAAATACAGAAACACAACACCCCTCCCAGAAATCAGAGTCCCCAGGAGGGGCTCCCAACCTCTCTTCCAACTTCTTCCCACCCTTCTACTTTATCCCAGGGTTTGGCTTACGTGCAAGTTGAGTTTGGAGGATGGGCAAGGGGGGTTAGAAGGAGAGTGGTTAGTTAGGTTAGCAGAGAGACCAGAAGCTTCCAGAGAGAGACAAGACCCTCTGTGTCTTATCTATGTTTATGTCATAGAATCATAGAATCATAGAATGGTAAGGTTGGAAGGGACCTCAAGGATCATCTAGTTCCAACCCCCTGCCATAGGCAGGGACACCTCCCACTAGTACAGCTCACTCAAGGCCTCATCCAATCTGGCCTTGAACAC
>VWZE01024397.1:131393-163412 GCA_013396675.1 Eubucco bourcierii | reverse complement strand
TTGCCTTAGCAGGACTTTCAGCAGGATCTGCTCCATGATCTTGCCAGGCACAGAGGTGAGGCTGACTGGTCTGTAGTTTCCAGGGTCATTCTTTTTACCCTTCTTGAAGATGGGTGTTATGTTTGCCCTTCTCCAGTCAGCAGGAACTTCACCAGTCTGCCATGACTTTTCAAATATGATGCACAGTGGTTTGGCAACTTCATCTGCCAGTTCCCTCAGGACCCGTGGGTGGATCTCATCAGGCCCCATGGACTTGTGCACATTCAGGTTTCTTAGGAGCTCATAAACATCGTCTTCTACTATAGTAGGCAGATTTGCCTGCTCCCAGTCCTCACTTTTACCCTCTGCAACTTGGACATTGTGGTTGGAGCCCTTGCTGTTAAAGACTGAGGCAAAGAAGTCATTGAGCACCTCAGCCTTGTCCATGTCCTTGTTCTTATACATCTCAGCAAGCCTATGAGTGAAGCAGACATCACCGTTGTTTGCTTTTCACAGCTTATAATCTAATTGTTTTCATTAAAATATTCCAGTTAGCCTCAAACAGTACATTTAGTTATAGTATTGAGCAGGTAACATTCCTTGGAAAACAATCTATTTATGGCCTTTAGCAAGCCCAGGATCCCAGATGTGAAGGGCCTAAAATATCAGTAATTAGTTACCTTCTCTCTACTGATAGCTAATTCAGACTACCCCTAACAATCACAAACTGGCTTCAACCCCCCATGTTTGACTGTATTGGTTATCTTGACATGGTAAAAGAGCACTGCTGTGGCACGAGGAACTTGGAAACATCACAATACAGGAGTGCTATGATTTAAATAATGAGCTGAAGAAGTCACCATGCTTACAAACAACTCAGTAATGAAAGGAGTTGTCAATAGCATGGTAGTGTTATGAAGAAACCAAATCCTTCTGAAGGAACGTGCTTAGTGGCACCTTTTGGATCAGGGCAACATGGTCAGAAGACTGACCTTGTTTTATTTTGGAGTATGGTCATAGATTGAAATCTTATTTTCTTAAAACTGACTTGTTTCTGACTTGTGGTCATGTTTCACATGTTTTACAACCTATCTCTTCCACTAACAAATTTTGAACCCCATGGAATCACAGAATTTTAGGGGTTGGAAGTGATCTCCAGAGATCGTTCCAGACGAGACCACGAAGATGCTGAGAGGGCTGCAGCAACTCTGCTATGAGGACAGGCTGAGAGAGTTGGGGCTCTGCAGCCTGGAGAGGAGAAGGCTTCCAGGAGACCTTCTAGTAGCCTTCCAGTATGTGAAGGGGGCCTACAGGAAGGCTGGGGAGGGACTGTTGACAAGGTCTTGAAATGACAGGACGAGGGGCAATGGGTTTGAACTGGCAGAGGGGAGATTGAAACTGAATGTTAGGAAGAAGTTGTTTGCAGTGAGGGTGTTGAGACACTGGCAGAGGTTGCCCAGGGAGGAAAGTTTTTGATGCTCCCTCTCTGGAGGTGTTGAAGGCCAGGTTGGAAGAGACCTTGAGTGATCTGTACTAGTGGAAGGTGTCCCTGCCTGTGGCAAGGGTTTGGAATGAATCTTTGAGGCCCTTTCCAACCTTACCATTCTATGATTCTGTGATTCTATTATTTCCATTTAGGACCAACTTTTTTTCAGTGCAGTGTGGTGATGCACCAGGTGATAAAGGACTTCAGACATCAGAGAGATCCCTCTCAGCTGTCTTTGTGTTTCTCTGCATAGTAGATAATTAAAGAGTTCAGGAATACCTGAATCTTTCACTACATGGCACATGGAAATTATGTAGAAATTGTACTATTCTTCAGTACCAAATGCTGATGAAATCACATTTGTAATACTGCCAGAGTTAATAGATACTTGAAAGAATGCAGCATCTTGAGCCTACTCTTTAGCTGGGTGCTAATTTTTAAACAAAATGACAGCTTAGTGTCCATGACCTCAAAAGTATATCTGTATTTTGCATGTCACCACTTTTTCTTCAATGACTGCTGTTGGGTTCCCTCTGTATCACTTGTAGCAGCAAATCAGAAGAGAACATTCGAGTCCTCTGGATGCTCTATGGATGCTCCTCTGCTTCCATGCAGATTCCCAGCTGAGCTCTGACACTGAAATCCTGCTAGCCCCCAGGACCTTGCTTCTGGGTCTGGATCTCTCAGAATTTTACCTTCTCTCTGATGTGGTGATGGATGATGTGATGAACAGATGCAAAGCATGAGAAGGGCATCTGATGGAAGAGCCTGTTGCTGGTCTCATGGGAATTGCAGCCATGAATGGTGCATGGGGTCTGACATGGGAGGATAGCTCCAAGGGCTTGGAATTTAGGATGCAGGTATCACTGGCAACAGCATCAGATGATTTTAGTCAAGGTTTTTGCTGTCTTTGTTATTCCAGTTAGATGAACTCTTTTCTAACTGTGTAAACTTACTGACTGGGCAGGTGATGCCTTTTTGCCTTTTCCCTTTTGATCTAATACTGTCATTGTCTTTCAGCCTGTACATTTTTCCATCTTCAATGTGTCTTCAAATCTGTTTATAATGATAAATTGTATCTTTTAGTAAGTCAGATAAACCAAACTTCAAGTGTCTTCTTTTTGGGTTGACTCTCCAGTTTGGCTTTCTGCTTGCTAAACTGTTTCAGCTCTTTGACAAGATGACTAGAACAGGCAGTGTCTTTAGGCAGTGCCTCTGCCGTGCTTGTTACGTAGTAGTGTTGTTGTCTGCCTTTCAAAATGAATTGAAAATAAGGGAGTGTCCTTCACCATGCAGTAGTGCTTTTTATCTTGTAGGATCTTCAGAAAACAACCCTAATTTGAACTACCAAAATGTGGGAGAATTGAAAGGAAGGAAAAAGAAAAACCTCAAAGGAGGCTGGTGTGCTGAATAGAGAGCAAGCTGCTCAGTGCTTTCTACCTGCTCCTAGAACTTGAATGGATGCCAACAGTGTACACACTACAGATGCTACTACAAAATCTCATTGTATATGTTATGCAGTATCAGCAAGGTTTTGTATGCTTAGCTGTTGAAGACTTCGGTTCTGTTATACCCTATTAATATTGCTTTTTATTACTCTGTGTTATTTTTATTACTTTGTTTTTATTATTTATGATCATTATTGGTTCTGGTTCTGTGCAGGGAGCAGTGAAAACCATTCTATGTGTAAAGATTGAAACTAGTCTGACCATAAACCTCTTGGTTTTTTATTCTTCTAAATGCTGGTTTAGTGCTGGCATTTTACACAACTGCTCTTGCTGTAAGACAGTGAAAGAAGAGTATTGCCTGCTTCCACATGCAATGATCAAAATGACATAGCAGAAATGTCAATCATCAGTTTTATAGAATGGTAAGGTTGGAAGGGACCTCAAAGATCATCTAGTTCCAACCCCCTACCATAGGCAGGGACACCTCCCACTAGTACAGCTCACTCAAGGCCTCCTCCACCCTGGCCTTGAACACCTCCAGGGAGGGAACAGACATAACCTCCCTGGGCAACCTGTTCCAGTGCCTCACCACCTTCACTGGAAAGAACTTTCTCCTAACATCCAGTCTAAATTTTCCCTCTTCCAGTTTAAACCCATTGCCCCTTGTCCTGTCTTTGCAAGCCCTTGTAAGTAGTCCCTCCCAAGCCTTCCTGTAGCCCCCTTCAGATCCTGGAAGGCTACTATCAGGTCTCCTGGAAACCTTCTCTTCTCCAGGCTGCAGAACCCCAACTCTTGTAGCCTGTCCTCATAGGAGAGCTGCTCCAGCCCTCTGATCATCTTCATGACTTCCTCTGGACCTGCTCCAACACTTCCATGTCCTTATGCACTGGAGAGAAGGGTTTCCAGAGACTTTGCATGCTTTCAGAGAAAAACAAGTGACGAATGTATTGGTTTGCAATCTAACACAAACTCTTGCTTTTCTTCCTGTAGACCACCACTGGCCTTAACACAACTACTGCATCCATCCTTCAGTTTTCCCTCGGTAAGTTCAGCTTCTTCATTTCCCTGTCAAAAATAATTTCTCCAAAGGAAAATGGCTCTCAAGGTTTACCTTTCTGGTCAATGTTCTACTCTACATGAGGGATTGAAAAAATCTTCTAAACATGCAGCACATTTATTCCTTTCCTAATCTAGAACTCCTCTAAACTTTAGAAAGGAGAAACTTGGGTGAATATTCTGATAAGGGGAGCCATAGCCATCTTTCAGATTTGGGTTTTTTCACTTACTCTATAACTTGATGAATAACATTATCATGTCTTGTTCTCTCTCTGAAGTGTGATTACTGTTTATAAACAAAATAAACTTTAAAATGGAATGTATCAAAGATTTAAAATAATTTATGACTGGGTAATGGAGGTTGTGGCTGCTCCCTCTCTGGAGGTGTTCAAGGCCAGGTTGGATGAGGCCTTGAGTGAGCTGTACTAGTGGGAGGTGTCCCTGCCTATGGCAGAGGGTTGGAACTAGGTGATCCTTGAGGTCCCTTCCAACCTTACCATTCTGTGATTTTATGAATGCTAATTTAAAGCCATCTGTGCAACCAACATGTAGGGCAGACCAAAGCTGCATGCTCTTTAGCTCTTGTTATCAAGTGTGGTTGTGTGCTGCATTGTTTGAAATATCTACTGTAAGTTGTTGCACATTTCACTGTATGATTGTGGCTATCAACTGTGGCAGAAGTTGTGGCTTGGGCTGAGGGCAAATTTGGAACACAGTTTATTAGCTCATATCTCAGTGTTCAAAAGATGAAGGAAAAATGGTCTTATGATATAAATGGTTCAATAAAAAAGCAAGCAGGAAATGCAGCTTGCTTCCTCTGTGGACCCCTGGATATGTGTTTCCAAATCGTATTCCTATTTTTAAGAAAGTAATTCACCAAAAGTACCTCAGCAACTGCGTGATTAGACTGTGGAAGTCTCAGCTGGATATAAGAGCTGTCAGGTAGCTTGGTTTTTTTAATGGATTGTAAATCAAAATCCTGGAAGGTGTAGAAATATGTCACTTAAACTTGTTTTTTACCTGAAGTTGTTCATTTGACCGAGGTCCTAATAACCTGCCACCCTGCAAGTGACTGCAGTATTAATGATTCTAAGTATTGGGATCTATCCTTTTGTTTTATTTTTTAAAACTGTTTTTTAAAGGCAGGAAAATGTATGCATTTCTAACTGAAGTATTGCATAAATATTGGGCACCTCCAGTGAAAACCAGCCTGGAGCTCCCCTGCAGTGGGAGTCAGCCCATGAAAGGGAAGCAGCTCTTTGGTCTGCTAGGATGTGTCAGTTGCCTGTAGAAGCCCTCTCACCCTTGGCTGTGCCCAAGGGCAGGTGACTTTTATAGTGCTGTGAGTGCAATGCTGGAGGAATTTTGCTTTTCAGGAAAATTCATAAAAACCTTCTATAGTGTGCTGGTTTGAGGCTAATTGGAATATTTCAGTAGAGAAAAGTACACTATAGGCTGTGAAAGGAAAACATGGCGATGTCTGCTTCACTCATAGGCTTGCTGAGATCTTTAAGAGAAGACACCAAAAGATAAAATAAGTCAGTCTGTCTGTAGGGGCACAGCGACTCGGGCGGCCTAACTTCTGGCTCCTCTTTGCCGATTAATCTCACTAACCACTTTTCTTCTAACCCCCCTGGCTGATCCTCCAAGCTCTCCTTGTGCGTAAGGCAAACCTTGGGGTAAGGTATAGGGGTGGGGAGAAGGTGGAAGGGTGATTGGGAGCCCCTTCTGGGGTCTCTGATTTCTGGGAGGGGAGTTGTGTTTCTGTATTCCCTTTAACTTGTCTATTTCTGTAACTATTCCTGTCTATAGTGTATATCTCTGCTTGTACATTGTGCTGAGCTGTAAATAGAACTTCAATCCTTAACTTCCAGCTGGCTGAGTTCTAGTCTGGGTCATTTTACAAAGGGGGGGGGCTGGGAACTCCCAAACCATCACATATGGGTTGTTGTTCTTGCAGCAACCACCCAAAGTGGTTAACAGCACTAAACTGAATGGGTTGGTAGATAAATGTTTGCTGTCACAGCTGGGTGGCTGGAGTCTGCTGCAGGTGAATTACAGAATGGTACAAACATCCAGAAGTGTCAGAATTAGAGTTAGAATTTCACTGCTAACTTTAGTTCCTGTCAGCTGGGGATGATTACATTAAAAAAAACAACCCTCTGAGAGCAGGCAGAGTAGGAAATACTCTCCATGACTGAATACCTTAACTTGTACCTGTACTTGTACTTTTATCTTCATTGATGATCTGGACGAGGGCATCAAGTCAGTCACCAGCAAATTTGCAGCTGACACCAAGCTGGGGGCTGATGTTGCTGGGTTGGAGGGCAGAAGGGCTCTGCAGCAGGACCTTGACCACCTGAACAGAGGGGCAGAGTCCAAGGGGATGGAGCTCAACAAATCCAAGTGCCAGGTGCTGCACTTTGGCCACAACAACCCCATGCAGAGCTACAGGCTGGGGTGGGAGTGGCTGGAGAGCAGCCAAACAGAAAGGGATCTGAGGGTGCTGATTGACACCTGCCTGAACATGAGCCAGCAGTGTGCCCAGGTGGCCAAGAAGGCCAATGGCATCCTGGCCTGCATCAGGAATAGTGTGGCCAGCAGGAGCAGGGAGGTCATTCTCCCCCTGGACTCTGCATTGGTTAGGCCACACCTTGATTGCTGTGTCCAGTTCTGGGCCCCTCAATTTCAGAAGGACATTGAGGTGCTTGAGCGTGTCCAGAGAAGGGCATTGAGGCTGGGGAGAGGCCTCGAGCACAGCCCTATGGAGAGAGGCTGAGGGAGCTGGGATTGGTTAGCCTGGAGAAGAGGAGGCTCAGGGGAGACCTTCTTGCTGTCTACAGCTACCTGAAGGGTGGTTGTAGCCAGGAGGAGGTTGCTTTCTTCTCTCAGGCAAGCAGCACCAGAACAAGAGGACACAGTCTCAAGCTGTGCCAGGGGAAGTTTAGGCTGGAGGTGAGGAGAAAGTTCTTGACTGAGAGAGTCATTGGCTACTGGAATGGGCTGCCCAGGGAGGTGGTGGAGTCACCGTCCCTGGAGGTGTTCAAGGCAGGTTTGGACGTGGCACTTGGTGCCATGGTCTGGTCTTGAGGGCTGTGGTGAGTGGTTGGACTTGATGAGCTTTGAGGTCTCTTCCAACCTTGGTGATACTGTGAAATACTCTCCTTGACTGGATACCTTAACTTGTACCGGTGGGAATCAGCAAATGCCCAGTATGGCAGAGCAGGAGAGGGGTGAATGCCCTCCTGAACAAATAAAATTCCAGTCTGAAGCTCCCAATGTGTCACATTTCCCCAAGTGCCTGTGTGGAGCTTGAAATACCCAGTAGATTGGTTTTGTAACTGATAAAAACCCGCGTGAGCCGGGGGACTGCTGCTGAGCTCAGCAGTGCTTGGCTTTAGCATCATAAATCTAAACCTGGCATTTGGCAGTTTCCAGCTTATCCCCAAATGCCCGATTTAATCATAAACCTATTTAGGGATTCAGCCAAGGAATTGCCTTTTTTTTTTTTTTTTNTTTTTTTTTTTTTTTTTTTTTTTTTTTTTTTTTTTTTTTTTTAAAGTGTTTAACACTTTTTGTCGGCCACAGAATGCTTTGAGCTGTAATCTTTTGGGGGTGGCTTTGTACTGAATTCATCACACGGCTTTGACCACATCAAAGTGCATACCCTTTGATTTCTCTCACCACTAATTATCAGGTGGAATTTTGTATTTGCAGGTATAGAAGCAGATGAGGACTAGGAAATAGTTCTGATTTCACCATAAATCCTAGATCCTTTTAAAGTGTGCGGTCAGGAAGGGTAACCCTCTAGGGAAGTTCTCAGTAGTTGATATTCTCTGTGGCTTCCTTCAGGGACCACTGATCTGGGAGTCTTGCCCATTAAAGAGAAGCAGGGTTGCAAAGGTGCACTTAAGTGAAGGTTTAATGAGGGTGAAAAGGTAATTAGTGAGGCCTATTCAGCACACAGAACAACATTAATGTGCAGTTATCCTTTCTGAAAGAGAGCAACTTCTCTGCCAGGCAGCATTCACATGGGGCTGGTAGCACACTGCCTTTTGGTCCAGGGCTGGGCTGGTGTTTACATTCATGCACTCTCTGTCCAAGTGTGCAGCAAATTTTGTTTATCTCAGATGTTTTAATTGTCTGTGGTTAAACTTCTCCAAGACCAAACATTGACATGTGGAAGATAAAATCTAGCAGTTTCCTTAATTTTCACTAGGATTGTTAATTGACAGATTTAAATCAATGCCTTTGGGCTCCTTCAGGCCAAAACATTTAGTTCAGCATTTTGGAACCAAAGGATATTGCACAAAAGCCTCTGGACTCAGCTGCCACCCAAAGTTAGTCTGATTTATTGGCTGAAATGTTCTTTCTCTCCCCAAATCTTCTTCTCTAATGATCATAGAATCATAGAATGGTAAGGTTGGAAGGGACCTCAAGGATCACCTAATTCTAACCCCCTACCATAGGCAGAGACACCTCCCACTAGTACAGCTCACTCAAGGCCTCCTCCAACCCGACCTTCAACACCTCCAGGGAGGGAGCAGCCACAACCTCCCTGGGCAACCTGTGCCAGAGTCTAACCACCCTCACTGCAAAAAACTTCCTCCTAACATCCAGTCTAAATCTCCCCTCTGCCAGTTCAAACCCATTGCCCCTTGTCCTGTCATTGCAAGACCTTGCAAATAGTCCCTCCCCAGCCTTCCTGTAGCCCCCTTCAAATATTAGAAGGCTACTATCAGGTCTCCTGGAAGCCTTCTCTTCTCCAGGCTGCAGAGCCCCAACTCTCTCAGCCTGACCTCATAGCAGAGCTGCTGCAGCCCTCTGATCATCTTGGTGGCCTCCTCTGGACCTGCTCCAACAGTTCCATGTCCTTCCTGTGCTGGGGGCTCCAGAACTGCACACAGGACTCCAGATGGGGAGTGGGCAGATTGCCTTCATGGGCTGCATCAAGAGCAGTGTGGCCAGCAGAGCAAGGGAGGGGATTCTACCCCTTTACTCTGCTCTTCTCAGACTCCATCTGGAGTCCTGTGTGCAGTTCTGGAGCCCCCAGCACAGGAAGGACATGCAGGTGTTGAAGTGGGTCCAGAGGAGGCCAGAAAGATCCTCAGAGGACTGCAGAAGCTGTGCTATGAGGACAGGCTGAGAGAGTTGGGACTCTGCAGCCTGGCGCAGAGAAGGCTTTGAGGAGACCTTAGAGTAGCCTTCCAGTATCTGAAGGGGACCTACAGGAAGGCCGAAGTGTTCAAAGCCAGGTTGGAGGAGGCCTTGAGTAACCTGTACTAGTGGGAGGTGTCCCTGCCTATGGCAGGGGGTTGGAACTACATGATCCTTGAGGTCCCTTCCAACTTTACCGTTCTATGATTCTATACAAATCTCACTTAGAAAATCAGGAACTGTGAGGTGAAGTTTGAAACCCATCAGTGCCCACCCAATAAAAGATAGCTTTAATCTTTCTTTTGTTTTATACAAGTCTTCTGAGATGCCTTCATGTTAGCTTAGTAGTAATCATGCCAGAATTCCCAGCATCCAGAAAAGGAAATACAGAAAACCTGTGACAGGACCATGGAGGAGTTTGACTATTCACTATGCATTCAGTGTGACAAATGAAGCCTCACACAAGAAGCTAAACATGATGCATTAATTAAAATAATAAAGCCCCATCCCTATAGTTCTGGTGGACACTGAGGGTACTGCTGAGCTGGCAAAAGTGTTGGTCTCTGGGAACATTATTTGCTATTAACATTGAAGATGCAGCATGCACAAGCAAAGCTGTTTTCCAGTGCCCACACAACAGTCTTGACACTGGAAATTCCTTAGGTATTTTTGCTGCGTGAATCAGAGAGTTCCTGCTGTTGCTAGAAAAATGGTTTGACATGAAGCAAAGCATGCATCTGTCACATCAACCTGCATTGAAAACAGTTTTCAGTGTGGGGTTTTAGCATCTATCACATCAGCCTTCATTGAAAACAGAGTTTTCAGTGTGGGGTTTTAGCAGTAGGTATTAATTTGGGAGAGTGTTTTGTGATTTTTGCCAGATGGACTCTGTCCTCTCAGGAAAATCCTAATAGGTATTATCCAAAAGATAGGTCACTCATGTTATGAGCTGCATGTTGGTCTGGAACCAGAAGCATTTGAGCCTTATTCTTAGAGTAAGAATGACCCTTTTCTCTTCATACAAACCAGCAGCTTGTTTCACATCCTCCAGTCACTTCTCAGCCATCCATTTTTATTGCCTCTTCCATTGTTTTGACTTATTTTGTCTAAACATCAATCAGACAACCAAGTTTATTGGTGATTACAAGATTCTTCAAGGATAAAACTTACAGTTCCAGATGGATAAAACAAATTGAATGGAGCCACTTGCAGCTTATCAATCTTCCTTAATATCTAACAGAACCCTATAGCAACTACAAATGTCTATAGCTATTGGTTTTAATGTGGTTAAATTATTACTGAAGAATTTTTTTTTTTAATTAATGGTTAATATGTTCAATGTGGTTAAACTATTACTGAAGACATTTTTTATTAGTTGTTAATATGTTCAGTGTGGTTAGACTATTACTGAAGAAATATTTTTTATTAGTGGTTCATATGTTCAATGTGGTGAGACTATGACTGAAGAAATATTTTTTATTAGTGGTTCATATGTTCAATGTGGTGAGACTATGACTGAAGAAATATTTTTTAGTAGTGATTAATATGTTCAATGTGGTTAGACTTACTGAAGAAATACTTTTTGTTAGTATTCAACTCTTCAGGGTTTTTTGAGGAGGACAAAACCCCACTAACCCAGGCTGCAGATACATCACTCAGGTTATCTTCTTCCAGTACCCTCTTTCTGCCTATTTTCTGTCTTCTCTGAAAGGAAATAAAATGTTAAACTTTCTGCTTTTAGCTGCATAAATATTTTATTGGCAAACTTAATCATATAAAAGAAGTAAAACAAATGTCTATGGCAGGGGGTTGGAATTAGATGATCTTTGAGGTCCATTCCAACCTTATCATTCTATGATTCTGTGAAATTATTTCTCCACTCTTGTACCACACACTTTCCACTCTGGCAACTTTATTTTCTGGTTCAATAAGCACCTCTGTGCTCACTTCAAAATATCTTGACCTTCTTAAATCCATCAGACCATCAGCTGTACTTAACTAAAGAGTTATCAGATCATCTGTGATGGCTTTATATTTATGCTGTCTTCATTTTTAAGAGGTGAATTGCATGCCCAACCCACATGGCAAGAACTTCCGTGTGCCTCAATTTGTTTACAGTCTGTATTTAATGCTGGCTGATTTGGGTGGTGAATGGCTGGAGAGCAGCCCTGAGGAAAAGGACCTTGGGGTCTGGGTTGATGAAAAGCTCAACATGAGGCTGCAGTGTGTGCATGCAGCCCAGACAACAGCCTAGTGCTGGGCTGCAGCAAGAGCAGTGTGGCCAGCAGGGCAAGGGAGGGGATTCTGCCCCTTTGCTCTGCTCTCATCAGACCCCACCTGGAGTACTGTGTGCAGTTCTGGAGGCCCCAGCACAGGAAGGACATGGAAGTGTTGGAGGGGGTCCAGAGTAGGGCCACAAAGATGCTCAGAGGGCTGCAGTAGCTCTGCTATGAGGACAGGCTGAGGGAGGTGGGACTCTGCAGCCTGGAGAAGAGAAGGCTTCCAGGAGACCTGGTAGTAGCCTTCCAGTATCTGAAGGGGGCCTACAGGAAGGCTGGGGAGGGACTATTGACAAGGTCTTGCAATGACAGGACAAGGGGCAATGGGTTTGAACTGGCAGAGGGGAGATTTAGACTGGATGTTAGGAGGAAGTTGTTTGCAGTGAGGGTGGTGACACACTGGACCAGTTTGCCCAGGGAGGCTGTGACTGCCCCCTCCCTGGAGGTGTTGAAGGCCAGGTTGGAGGAGGTCTTGAGTGAGCTGTACTAGTGGGAGGTGTCCCTGCCTATGGCAGGGGGATGGAACTGGATGATCCTTGAGGTCCCTTCCAACCTTACCATTCTATGATTCTATGACTTTCTCCTTCTATTAAAAATAAAAACTACCATCATTCTTTCTTCCCCCCACCTCCACTTCTCAAAGTAAGAAGCCCAATATCTGCACACTGCCCGTCATCCAGCAATTCACTTTGCAAACAATATTCTGTTTTCTTGATTTCAGTCTAAATCTCCCCTCTGCCAGTTTAAACCCATTACCCCTTGTCCTGTCATTGCAAGACCTTGTCAATAGTCCCTCCCCAACCTTCCTGTAGGCCCCCTTCAGATACTGGAAGGCTACTAGAAAGTGTCCTGGAAGCCTTCTCTTCTCCAGGCTGCAGAGCCCCAACTCTTGTAGCCTGTCCTCATAGCAGACCTTTACATTTGGAGAAACCTCAAGGACTGCAAATAATTCAATGCCAAAACTGAGCATCGTTCACCATTCTGAATTCCTTCTGCTTGTTTCATTTCCCAAACAACATCAACTCACCTCCCAAATTGCCGCTTGCTGTTGGCTGACATGAAGCCTGCTGGTTTCACCTTCCTGGTGAAGTACTTTGTGTAGATGCACAGGTTGTAAATTTCCTCTCATGTGAAAGCATAAGACAGGTAAGGCAGATCATCTAGCATGCTCCACATAGCATGTGGAAATGTTAGGCAGTGTTTATTGATCTTGCTGAGTTATATGAGAGGCACTGCCTAGATAATGCCTAGACCGAAACCAAGGTTTTAAGTTAATGCTGTGTTTGAAAGACATTTTAATGGCCTTGGGGCAAAATGATTTGTGTTGTTTTGGCTAGCCCAAGGTTACAGTGAAATACTGTTCCTTATTGCTTGTGTACCAGGGCTTCTCTGCCACTGGTGGGAATTAAAATGTGAGTGATAACAGATTTACAACACAGAGAAAAGCAGAAAAGATAAAGAGAACCTCAGGATTCAGAGCCAGGGCAGGTGGCTGAGCCACTGCCTCGCAGCTGAACACAAACCATTACAGAATTGGTTGCTGCAAATAATAAATGCTGGATTACAGACTGACTTTCATCTTAATCCTGCTCGTATCATTGTATAAGGATAACACTTCCATATGATTAAAATTGTCCATTTTTGAATTAAACAACAAAGCATCTGTAGTTCCCAGGGGGCAACAGAGAATCCCCCAGCTCAGCAGAATGCTCCCGGGTGTTTCTCCAGTGATTGAGGGGTTGGGTTTCCATGAAAGCAAAAGCAGATAAAAATAGAAAACCCATCAGTAAAAGGTTTTGCCAAACTAATTATTATCTACTTGCATCTAAAATTAAAGGCAGGCAATCAGTTTTAAATGGTTTTAGAAAAGAGAGACATCTCAAGCTCAGGATGTTGCTTGAGAAAAGATATTTCTCAGATTTTCCTGGTGCTAGGGAGTTTTGCTAAAGCAAGGAGAGGGCTTTAAAATCTTTATATTTAAGATATTGTCTTTTACACAGTAGTTCTTGGGTTCAGTAAGTGTTTTCTACTGCCTCTACAATGTTGGTAAAACAACACTTACCTTCCTGTGATATCTTAATACCGTGGAGTACTGTGTGCAGTTCTGGAGCCCTCAGCACAGGAAGGGCATGGAAGTGTTGGAGCGGGTCCAGAGGAGGCCACGAGGATGCTCAGAGGGCTGCAGCAGCTCTGCTACGAGGACAGGCTACAAGAGTTGGGGCTCTGCAGCCTGGAGAAGTGAAGGCTTCCAGGAGACCTTAGAGTAGCCTTCCAGTATCTGAAAGGGGGCTACAGGAAGGCTGAGGAGAGACTATTGACAAGGTCTTGCAATACCAGGACAAGGGGCAATGGGTTTAAACTGGCAGAGGGGAGATTTAGACTGGATGTTAGGAGGAAGTTGTTTGCAGTGAGGGTGGTGAGACACTGGCACAGGTTGCCCAGGGAGGTTGTGGCTGCTCCCTCCCTGGAGGTGTGGAAGGCCAGGTTGGAGGAGGCCTTGAGTGAGCTGTGCTAGTGGGAGGTGTCCCTGCCTATGGCAGGCGGTTGGAACTAGATGATCCTTGAGGTCCCTTCCAACCTTACCATTCTATTCTGTTCTATTCTATTATTGGTACCTTATGGTGCTTGTTATCTTCATCACTGACCTTCACAGATGACCCAGATTGCTAGACAGAGTTAAACAAAACCTCTCTTTCTGCTTATCTATGCATACTAGTGTGCTACTGGACTGCTTTAAGATGGTATCATTTAAATTATCCTAGCTTCACTGAAAGGTTGTCCTCTCTGAGGATCTTCTGACATTAGACAATAGCAATAATTTTGAAGACTGCAGTATGGGTGCACCCCCCAGCACAGGCTTGCTACTTGGTCAGACCTTGCAGAACCACTGCTAAGAGGATTTCTGGGCTGTTAATGATACTGTTTGAGTAGCTGTGATTCCTAGGTGTCCATTACATCCAGGGCTTAAGGAGTTTGCTCACTTTGCCTCCAGCTATGATATGGTGCACTGAAGAACGTGGTTAAATTTAGAAGCATCGTGTAACCTGCTGGCTGGAGCTCAGGAAGAGACTATAAATAGCTGAGCATCTTTACATCAGAATAAACTGGAAGGTAGCATGAGGGAAATACAGCTTTCCTCCTGGCTTATTTTTCTCTCCTTGATGTCCTTAGCACGAAAAGCAGTGTGAATTGTGGTCTACTCTTTTTCATGGGGAGAGAAAACATTTGTGTGAGTGCAGGAAGCACATCATATCTCTGAATATAAATAGACTAAGAGGAAGTTAAGCCAGATAAGCATTTCTTCCGACCTGACTTCTAGTCTAAAGGAAATTAGCAGCAGTAGTTCATAAAAAGTATGTTCACTGTTGTTGGGAATCCTGGAAGGAGGTGGGTGGGCAGGGACCGTGGGAGGTGCTCCCTACCCTGCCCCACTCCAACCACAACCATCCCTAGGCAAAGGCAGCTCTTTGAGCCTTGCCCACCCACTCTTTGATCTCCAATTAATTTTGTTTCTGAAGTCTCTCTGATTAACTTCTATTGAGTGTATTTGCTAATGGTTCTTCTAATCTTTTACAGTGCTGTGATGGAGGCTTTTAGCTTGCTTTTCACCTCCCTATTTTTATTTAGCTTGAACTACCCAGCAATTCCAAAATGCAACAGAAACTTAGAGCTGCCAGCAGAACAAAAGTTTGGGCTTCTCTGAAATCTGCTGAAAATAGCTCAGACCTTGCATTGCAAATTTAATAAAGCTCACTATAGCTAGAGTAGATCTGACTTTTAGCAAAGTCACACTGAGAGTTTTGTTGTCTAGTATTAGATATTTGTTTCATAGAATCATAGAATGGTAAGGTTGGAAGGGACCTCAAGGATCATCTAGTTCCAACCCCCTGACATAGGCAGGGACACCTCCCACTAGTACAGCTCACTCAAGGCCTCCTCCAACCTGGCCTTCAACACTTCCAGGGAGGGAGCAGACACAACCTCCCTGGGCAACCTGTGCCAGTGTCTCACCACCCTCACTGCAAACAACTTCCTCCTAACATCCAGTTTCAATCTCCCCTCTGCCAGTTCAAACCCATTACCCCTTGTCCTGTCATTACAAGACCTTGTCAATAGTCCCTCCCCAGCCTTCCTGTAGGCCCCCTTCAGATACTGGAAGGCTACTCTAAGGTCTCCTGGAAGCCTTCACTTCTCCAGGCTGCAGAGCCCCAACTCTTGTAGCCTGTCCTCATAGCAGAGCTGCTGCAGCCCTCTGAGCATCTTCATGGCCTCCTCTGGACCCCCTCCAGCAGTTCCATGTCCTTCCTGTGCTGAGGGCTCCAGAACTGCACACAGGACTCCATATGGGACCTGACAAGAGCAGAGTAAAGGGGCAGAATCACTTCCCTTGTCCTGCTGAAAATATTCATTCAAACTCTGAGCTTTGTCTTATAAACAAAGACGAACTTTTAAAAAGTGGTCTAAAGCTCTAAAATATGTCATGATTAAAAATCACACTCGTAATTAAATTCAAACTGTGGCTTCAATTAAAATGCTCTTGCCACCTTTCCTTGAGGAAGGTTTCAGAGTCAAAATGGGTTGATAGGTGAAGTTTACATTTTTGTAAACTTCTGGTATATCCAGCACACAACCTTCCATCTTTTAGCATAGTTAAAATAAGATGGTTCTTGATCAGCAGTCAATATGAGCATACACCTAGAAAAATATCTGTGGAGCACTCATTAGCCCAAACTGTATAGTTCATTAATTTGGAAAAAAAAAAACCAACAACAACGAAACTAGTAGCCCAAACTGTACAGTTCATTAATTTGGAAGGAAAAAAAAAAAAAAGAAGAAACAAAAAACTATTAGCAAGGCAGCCAAATTTACCCCCTGGTAATTTCTAATGCCCACTTTGGCTTGATTCAAGCAGTTACCAGCAAATCATAATCTGTAGCAAACACACTAATCAGTATTCATCACATTAATGAAATGAATAGAGCAATCATCTAGCATTAGGTGAACGAGGTTCTTTTCAGCTCCCTTTTGTTTATCAGGCCACAGTTCAAACTCTTCTGCAATTTTTGTTTGTTTGATTTTTGTTTGTTTGTTTTTTGTTTTTTGTGGTTGTTTTTTTTTTTGTTTCCCCCTTGGACAGTTCCACATTAGACTCATCCTCCTTAAAGCTATCAGTAGATATCTCATCTGCTTATCTGCGGAAGCACTTGCAGGAACTATCAAGAGGCTGTCAAGAGGCAGAGGACGTCACAGTCTATAAGGAGGAAAATATTGCTTCCCTTGCAGATGGCACCCAGTTTTATCTCAGCAAAACACCAGCTTCTAATCAATGTTGCTGAGAAATCTTAAAGGCCAACAGCCATCTGACTTGGGTTTCTGTAAATCTGACACAGCTGGAGGCAAAGCTGTAGTGAGAATTAATTTTGCTTGCCATCATCAGACTGAATACAAATAGCTGAATACCTGGCTACAGATACCTGGTATGAAGGGCCTTTGTATCTCTCCTGGAAAACTCCACTCTTAGTACTTCTGCCTATGGGATGGTTTTAAAAATAAGGTAGGTTCAGATATCCACAAGTACTTTAGTCAGTACTGAAGGAAACCAAAAGCAGCTCAAGAAGACTTACCAAAAAAAGGCAAAAAAGTAATGAGCCTCTAAGCTGGATATGTTGCAGGTCAGTGTTAGTCAGATCATGGCTGTGGGTTAATAGTCCTGCAAAACAAGCAGCAAAGGAATTGAGAAGCATACTTTTAAGCCTCTTTTCTTTCTTATTTGATTGAAGTAGAATTAAGAAAGCAGTGGTCAGGAGATGTTGAACATTCTCATGCTCTGCCAGTTAACACCCTCTCCCATTAGCATCAGTGGCTTGAATTTTGGTCATCTGTTTGTTTGTTCACAGAATCAGAGTATAGTTTTGATGGCCAAGGTAGAGGCAAACACCAAACTGCAGCTTTCTATACATTTATTTCAATCATTTTTCTTTAGGATGACTGAAATAATAGTAACATGGAGTAACAGTAACAGTACTGAGTAATAAGAACACAGAAAGCAATAATGAAAATGACATTGAAAGTCAGTGGCTTCTAGTACCAACTTGGGAAATTCTGCCCTGAAACACAGTTGTATGTTCAGTTTGCTCCCTTTTCTTGAGAAGAAATGCTCAATGTAAGAGGAGGTAGCTATTGGTTTGGTAAAAGATGCTGGCACTGTACTGCTTATAAGTTTATGTAAGATGGTTCACGTGTCAAAGAATAATGCTCAACCCTTGTTGATGAAGGCCAGGTTGGAGGAGGCCTTGAGTGAGCTGTACTAGTGGGAGGTGTCCCTGCCTATGGCAGGGGGTTGGAACTAGATGATCCTTGAGGTCCCTTCCAACCTTACCATTCTATGATTCTATGGTTTTTTTTTTTTCAAATGGATTAATTTCCTTCTTTTGTTGTTATTGTCAGTTCAGGTTTTACATAATTAGATAATTAAATGACAGATTACCTTGCTGTCTTGTGATGGAGTCAGGAATACAAAAGCATTTGCTGTCACAGTCAGGAACTGCTGCTTCCATTGGCCTTCATTTCTTTCCCAAACTTATTTTAATCTTAATGCAAACTGTTCTGCTTATTTCAGTGTGCTGGTGTGATGGTTTGGGAGTTCCCCTCACACACACTCTTTGTAAAATCACCCAGACTAAACTCAGCCAGCTGGAAGTTAAAGACTGAAGCTCTGTTTACAGCTCAGCACAATGTGCAAGCAGAGTTATACACTATATACAGGAATATTTACAGTTATATACAAGTTAAAGGTAATAGAGAAATGCAACTCCCCTCCCAGAAATCAGAGACCCCAGGAGGGGCTCTCAACCACCCTTCCACCTTCTCCCCACCCCTGTACCTTATCCCAAGGTTTGCCTTATGCACAGGATGAGGAGGATGGGCCAGGGAGGTATAATATAATACATAATAGTATAATAATCTCCATTAAATTATTCCAATTAGCCTCAAACCAGCACAGCTGGTTTGAGGCTAATTGAAATATTTTAATGAAAATAATTAGCTTATAGGCTGTCAAAAGAAAGCAATGGTGAGGTCTGCTTCACTCACAGGCTTGCTGAGATGTATAAGAACAAGAACACAAATATAGATAAGACATAGGGAGAGTTTTTGGTCTCTCTGGCTGCTTGCATGTCTTCTGATCTCTTTGCTGTGTCACCTAACTAACCACTCTGCTTCTAACCCTCCTGGCTGATCCTCCAAACTCACCTTGCACATAAGGAAAACTCTGGNCATTCAATAATAAGGAACCCTAGCACTTGTCTCCCCTCATCTAATTCTGTCCCCATTGCTCCCCTTCCTGACAGTACAAGTGAAATACCACTGCTTACCTTTTTCTTCAGTGCCACCATTTCTTTGAAGCAGCAGTTTTGATCTTGCATCGTTTGAGGGTGTTCAGATTTTACGGACAGCATTTTTGATGCTGGTGGTACTGACAGGGTTGGTTTCTGTCTTCACTGCAACATGGGCAGCAAATATGGCCTTCTCCCCTCTTGTAGCAGCATCTTTGGACTTGGCTTTAAGAGCTCCACAGCAGAAATTGATGATGGTGACACTAACCAGATGGGCACACGTTACAATGTCTGTATTGCTGGTGGTTTTTTACTGTTTATGTTCCTTACATTTCTGTCTGACAGACAACTCAGTATGTTTCTGTTTTGCCTCACAACCCCTGGCCAGCCAAAGAGGTTAAACTGGCTGAAGTTCACTGATTTTTTTAGCTGAAATCCTTGAAATAAAATAAAAAGTATGGTTAAGAGTGGGAACTCCTATATGGCACAGGAGTAGGAAGCAGCAGCAGATGTCACTCAATAAAGCAAGACCATCTCAGCAGATGGGCAAACACATAAAGGCTTTTCCTGACATCAGTTGGGTTTAATATGATAGAAATAAAATGCCTTGTCAGTTAAATATAACCAGACAGTTGCTTTGTAGTCATTTTGGGTACATGGTTGGTAATTCTAAGTCCTGCTGCCTTTGCAATATTAATTATACTGTGCCTCATCACAGCAAGAATGTGCGTGTCAGAGCAGCTGAACGTGGCGTGTGCAGCTGGAGCGGTTCCGAAGTGTCTGTTCCTCTAGTTACAATTCAACAGGACTAAAAGAGAATGAAGCAACTTTGGGGGGCATTTCCAGGATGCTGGTTGATGCATCAGGCAAAATTCTAGAGAGAATTTGAGGGGTATATTTTCCCCCTGCAGAGGTATGTGATGTGCATCTGGGAGCAGAAAAGCAGTTCTGTGGAGCTGAGAGCTGTGAGTGTGACCTGCCTCAGGGGAGCAGGGACTGCAAGCAGTGTACTTAATGACATATGTTCTCATTACCATGTGTGAGCTGTGCTCCTGTACAAGTGCTTAACACCTTTGTGACCAGGCCATTCATTTCGTTACAGAAATAAGTACCCCAGGTTGGAAAAGGGTAGCATTTTATGGTCAGCTGTTCTTACACCTGGGTGTCTATATATGCATTTATAGTTATAAAGAAGTAGACATGTATACAACTTTCAGTGTGACTGAACCTATCTTAAGCATATGTAAATATAGCCAGCTACTAGTAGCACAGCTAGTACATACTCCTGCTACAGTGAACGAAACTACTAGTAGCATGTGTAATACATACTCCTGCTGTGAGCAAAACTGTAGTACTCGCTGTGATGGTTTAGGAGTTACCCACTCCCCCCACTCTTTGTAAAATCACCCAGATTAGACTCAACTGGCTGGAAGTTAAGGACTGAAGCTCTGTTTACAGCACATCACAATGTACAAGCAGAGATATACACTATAGACAGGAATAGTTACAGAAATATACTAGTGAAAGGTAATGCAGAAACACAACTCCCCTCCCAGAAATCAGAGTCCCCAGGAGGAACTCCCAACCACCCTTCCACCTTCTTTCCACCCCTTTACCTTACCCCAGGGCTTGGCTTACATGTAAGGTGAGTTTGGAGGATTGGCCAGGGGGATTAGAAGGAAAGTGGTTAGTTAGGTTAGCAGAGAGGCCA
Source organism: Eubucco bourcierii (assembly GCA_013396675.1). Classification (NCBI taxonomy): domain Eukaryota; kingdom Metazoa; phylum Chordata; class Aves; order Piciformes; family Ramphastidae; genus Eubucco; species Eubucco bourcierii. The sequence goes on along the minus strand of VWZE01024397.1, from coordinate 142,962 downwards.
GAAGCTCCCAGAGAGACAGAAATGAGACTCTCTGTGTCATCTGTGTTTGCGTCCTTGTTCTTATACATCTCAACAAGCCTATGAGTGAAGTAGACATCACCATTGTTTGCTTTTCACAACTTATAATATAATTTTCTCCATGAAGATATTCCAAACAGCCTCAAACCAGCACACTCACTCAGTTGCTATCCTACTGCTGTTTAATTGAGAGCTGCTTCTCTTAAATCTGGAAGGTAGCTGATGTCTGCTACTTTGACTCTCACATGTCAACATGTTTATAAATAGAAATCTTCCTCTTTGGAGCAGAGGTTAGGATTTTTCTGTTTCACTGGGTATTGAATTGTCAAGTATTTGAGGAAAATTAGTATTTTTAATGTCTTTAATTACCATTTAGGTTGTTTATCATGTTTTCAGTGTCTTTAATTACCATTTAGGTTGTTTAGCATGCTTTCTGTGTTAATATTTTCTGTCTCATTATTTTTATTATTTTGACTGCTCCCTTTATTAATTGCCAAGTTCATCTTTTGTGATAACGCTCAGAAGGCAGCCTTTTATAAATCAAAAGTAAATATATTTCCCTACCTTGCAGGGGTGCCACAAGGCTTAATTAGTTCATTTTTGTAAAGCGTTCTGAGATTTCCAGGTCGCTATAAATTTTTTTTTTTTATTAATTATAGGCTCTAGTCTGTATATTGGATGACTTCTTAATTTAATTCTCTTCAGGCATCTTTAAAATAACTCATTTTGTAACATCTTTATTCTTTTAATTTCCTAAAGCATATGTCTTGTTGCCTTATTAACCCTGCATGCATTTTCCTATTACTGTCTTTGTAGCTCTGAAAAAAAAATCTGTTTTCCATACAGCAATATGAAGGAACAACTTTGCACTCCTTTTCCCTATGAATTCTGCCATGTGGACCATTCTCTAATCAGGTTTTGGTTAAACATTATGTGGTGTTTTTTTTGCTGCAGTCAGGGGTGTTAAGTAATTTACTTGGCTTCCCCTGGGAAATTTGAAGGGATTACACGGCACCGCTGTGATTTATCATTCCTACTTCATTTCTGACTCATAAAGCATGCATTAGTTTGTGTTTACCTTCAGCAACAGATCACAGGAAATTTCATCATCCATCAAAGTGCTTTAAAGCTGAGAGAAGTGATGATGTGACAAAGGCACAGTCAGCAGTGTGATCATTGGAGGATCGTTTCTGGCTTCACCGTGTCGTAACACTTTGCCTTTTATTGCTTTCCCCAGGATCGGGCTCATGTCGCTTTAGTTACTCAGACCCCAGCATCATCGTGTCCTACAGTAAGAACAGTTCTGCAGATTGGACTCAGCTGGAGAAAATTAGGTTGGTTTCAGCTTTTTAATCATCTTTGTGCTTTGCAGCTGAGCAGGTGGTGTTTAAACCTGGCTCTTTTAAAACTTGTTTTAATTGTTAGCTTTCTGGTTCTCACCTGTTCATACACGTTAGAAGATGAGGGATGAAATTACGATCGCTAAAGCTTAGCTGCAAAACTTCCCCTGGGCTTGGTAACTCACAACTGGAAAGCCTTCTGGCTATCCTGTTAGTTGGCATACTATTACCAAAAGATATTTAAGTCTTCCAACTGTAATGGCAGGTATTACAAGATAGGATTTTCAAAATTAAATCCATCAGTGATGTGGGAGGTAAGAAAGAGAATGACTTCAGAATTCAGGTGTAACTCCAGTAACCAGCAGGTTCAGGTGCCTGAAAAAAACAAAGCTGTGCTTACTTTTGCACTTTCACACCGCTTTTTCTGTCAACAGGAACTATCATTTATAGTGTTAAGACTTTCTACTTTGGTAGGATAAAATGTGCAATAAAAATAGTTTATAGTTTGATATGAATACTTTGGGTCCTAACACACTGATAATAACAAGATTCTGGTGAGTTATGGCTGGAGAGGTGTGCCCAGGCCAACCTCATGAAATTCAACAAGGCCAAGTGTAAGGTCCTGCACCTGGGTAGGCACCCAGGCTGGGTGGTGAAGGGCTGAGAGCAGCCTGAGGAAAAGGACCTGGGGGTCTGGATTGATGAAAAGCTCAACACGAACCTGCAGTATGAGTGAAGCCCAGACAGCAACTGAGTGCTGGGCTGCATCAAGAGAAGTGTGGCCAGCAGGGCAAGGGAGCAGATTCTGCCCCTTTACTCTGCTCTCCTCAGACCCCATCTGGAGTCCTGTGTGCAGTTCTGGAGCCCCCACACAGGAAGGATGTGGAACGGTTGGAGTGGGTCCAGAGTAGGGCCACCAAGATGCTCAGAGGGCTGCAGGAGCTCTGCTATGAGGACAGGCGGAGAGAGTTGGGACTCTGCAGCCTGGAGAAGAGANATTTAGACTGGATGTCAGGAGGAAGTTGTTTGCAGTGAGGGTGGTGAGACACTGGCACAGGTTGCCCAGGGAGGTTGTGGCTGCTCCCTCCCTGGAGGTGTTCAAGGCCAGGTTGGAGGAGGCTTTGAGTGAGCTGTACTAGTGGGAGGTGTCCCTGCTTATGGCAGGGGGTTGGAACTAGATGGTCCTTGAGGTCCCTTCCAGCCTTGCCGTTCTATGATTCTATAAACTAGTTTACATGAAACCAGAAAGGACTACAAGTAGGAATTTAAAATCTTTTACTGCAGTGTGCACACCTTTAAAGAGAGCATCAGTGCCAGAGATGGATTTTTTTTTCTAAGAGAATAGGATCAACATTTTATTAGATAATGTTAGGAAAGGTATTTTGTGCATTGACATCTATACACAGTTCTGTAAGTACAACTGGGGAACTAACAATGTCATTTATAGACAATGTCCTTATAGGGTCTCTGTCTGCCTTCCTGTGTTACTATTGTGTTTGTGCCTCACAGGCTGTTTGTTTGAGCCTATTTCCAGTCCATTGTAGATGATTTGCAGGGCAAAAGGCTGCTTAATTCCTGATGAGTAAGCAAAATTCTAGCTTCAAGGTTGTGAATTTCAGTACCTCGTGGGAGTGAGGTTATGAGTTCAGTGACAAAGTTACAACTTGTGGCCAGTTTTAACGACACAATTGGCACGAATTCTTATCACAGAACCATACAAACCAAGAGTAGCTTCACTTGCAGCTGCTGGAGTTGCCTTGGAGTAACCACTCAATAACTCTCATTTTTCTCACACTGTGAATCAGTTGTGGGGATTCACGAGGCAGGGATTATAAAATCTGCAGTTATTTTATTTCCAGCAAGCCCCGCCCACAACGTGTTATAATATTAATTAGATGGGGTTTGGAAATTCGGTCGGGAAAATCTCTCACAAGGATGCTTCTACAAGGAGTTTAGTAATTCAGAGAAGTCAGAAAGCTTGGAAAAAGGTTTGATATAAAAAATAGCTTTGCTGCACTTGGGAACAAAGGCAGCCTGGAGCCCCAGGGAACGGAAAAGGCTACTCAGGGCAGGCTTCTGTGGCAGTGCCTTGAAATGCAGATCGGATCGTGAGGCTCTTTGTCGGCAGAGGCAGATCCATTCAACGGGCAGGCAGGATCTGGCAGTCCGAAGCTGGCGGTCTGTGGCTGGCAGCCTCTCTTAAAGCCTTACGTAGCAGTGTCCTCCAAGCCTGCCTCAAAGTCCCTCTCCAAGTTCCTCGTGAAGNTGCCTCAAAGTCCCTTTCCAAGTTCCTCGTGAAGTTCCACTGGCAAAGTCCGAGTAAAGTCCGTCCTCTGAGTCCCTCTTCTGAGTCCCTCTTCTGAGTCCCTCTTCTGAGTCCCTCTTCTGGGCCTCTCTTCTGGGCCCCTCTTCTGGGCCCCTCTTCTGGACCCCTCCTCTGAGCCCCTCCTCTGAGCCCCTCCTCTGAGCCCCTCCTCTGAGCCCCTCTTCTGAGTCCCCCTAGGTAATGTGTCCTGTTGCCATATATATGCTGGGGTAATCTGCTCTCCCCGGTTCAAGCCCGCGGGGGTGTGGTGAGATACTTAGCACCTACTCCTTTCACATTCCAAACCCCGAGAACCAGAGGGGTGTGGGGGAGCAGAACAGTTTCATGCCTATTCAAACCTTCGGTGGGGCAGGCACTTGGGTGTGCCCCCCCACAGACTGGTTTAGAATTGTGTGCCTAGACTGTATTACCACTGCAGGTACCCTCCTGGCTGTGCAAGCCAGGAAACTAAGAGTTGTAATGGTGCTCACAGAAGCCCTTCAAACCCAGTTGTTTTGAGTTAATGTGCATGCAGTTTAATCTGTGTTGCTTTAGCCTTGAATGCTGGAGCCAGCAGTACAAAATAGGTCACTAGAGCAATGTCGTGCCAAGTGGAGAGGATGAGTTATGGAAGTATGCTTAGTTCTCTTGTGGTCCCTGTGAGTTAGTGTTTATTTAAATGTGCTTCAGTGGCTTGCACATTGCTACATGCATGTGATGGTTTGGGAGTTACCCACCCCTCCACATTTTATAAAATCACCCAGAATAGACTCAACCAGCTGGAAGCTAAGGACTGAAGCTCTGTTTACAGCACATCACAATATACAAGCAGATATATACACTATAGACATGAATAGTTACAGAAATATACAAGTTTAAGGTAATGCAGAAACACAACTCCCCTCCCAGAAATCAGAGTCCCCAGGAGGAGCTCCCAACCACCCTTCCACCTTCTTTCCACCCCTCTACCTTACCCCAGGGTTTACCTTATGTGCAAGGTGAGTTTGGAGGATTGGCCAGGAAGGTGAGAAGCAGAGTGGTTAGTTAGGTTAGCAGAGAGACCAGCAAACACACACCAGCTAGAGAGTACAAGACTCTCTCCATGTTATCTGTATTTGTGTCCTTGTTCTTGTACATCTCAGCAAGCCTATGAGTGAAGTAGACCTCACCATTGTTTTCTTTTCACAGCCTATCATCTAATACTTTTCATTAAAATATTCCAATTAGCCTCAAACCAGCACAATGCAGCTCCAGGGAGCTGTGGGAGAGAGGTGGGACAGCAGCACAGCAGTGAAGGCAAGGTGCTGTGTTGGTGGGATTTCAGCTCTGAATTCCTGGGTAGAAAGGGAAAGATCTCCTGAGGAAGGCAGGTGCTGTGTATGAGCTCAGGGAGAAGCAAGGTCAGTGTATTGGGGCAGTGCTGAAGTGGAGGGTGACAGACATAGCAAATGCAGGGTGGTTTGTGGGTGCAGGCACTGGGTGTGAATCTGGGACAGACAGAGTTGCCTTTCAACGTTTCACTGCAGTCTAATGTTTAGCTTCACAAAAAAGGAGCTCTATTTTTGGTTTGCTTTGGTGTCTTTCTTCCATAAAAGCTCTGAGCTGTCTCTGGCAAACTGTTCACCTACCAAGGCAGAGGCAAGGTTGAGTAGCTGACATCTTGCAGACCTCAGCTCTGTAACTCCTTGCAGTCTGACTTTTAAATATAGCTAATTCCCTTGAGGGAGGATTGATAAAATTAGTAGTTCTTACCACTTTCTCCTTGCACACAGAGCTCAGTCCTTTTATTGCCACTAGCAATGCAGAAGATGTTCACCCAGAAGCTTGGGGTGAACCTCAATCTTCTCACGGCTCTGAGGACTGCTCTGGGAAGGAGAGCTCAATCATTGCAAGATACTCCACATCTTCCTCTCCTCCCCACATTTTCAACAGTAAGAGAGGGGGGAAATGTTTTTTTCTATATTGTTCTTGAAGCAGAACATAGGCAGCAAGGCAACCTGGGCAGAGAAAATTCCCAGCTTTTCCCTCCAGCCATTCTGCTCCATCCAGACTTACGGAGGCAGACACCAGAAGTCAGGAGTTTCCTGTTCTTAAAGCTCATGCAAAAGTCACATTTTGGGAGACCTGTTTTTGTGAAGTGCTTCTTTAACATTTCCTTTTGGCTGTACCTGCAAAACACTTAGGAGCTGTGACCAGAAACAAGTGTGACTTGTGTCCTGCTTTCCAAACACCAGTATTGATCTGTTCGTTCTTGCACTTTGAATCATGGCTGTCTGCTCAGGCTGTGTGTGCACTGCCTGACATAGCAGGACACACAGAGATTTGTCCCAGAAGATTTTGCCAGTATACAAAGGATGTCAGCACAGCTCTTATACCTAGTGAATGGGTTAAGTAGAGGAAAATCATTCTTGGCTATGTCTTAAAGCTGTTCTAATTTCTTGTAATTGTTTTTCAGTGCCCCTTCCAATATCAGCACAATCATCCACATCTTGTACCTTCCTGAAGATGCTAAAGGAGAGAACGTCCATTTTCAGTGGAAACAAGATTATGTTCATGCTGGTGATGTGTATGAAGCCTGCTGGGCATTGGACAACATCCTGATCATAAATGCTGCTCACAGAAGGGTTGTGTTAGAAGATAATCTTGATCCTGTGGATACTGGAAACTGGCTTTTCTTTCCTGGGGCCACAGTCAAGGTTAGTCTGGTTTCCTAAGGCTTGATGTTACTGTTGTTCTCCTATGTAGAAGAAGATAGCAACATCTGACCAAACTCTAAACATATAAGGGTGTTTAGGCCACTTTCTAGAACTGGGCTCTTTTTTTTTTTTTACTTTGTTTTTCCCCTTTTCTCTGTCCCATCAGGGCATCCTAGAACAATGCAACTTCTCTGTCATGACCAAAACTTAGTGACAGTTTATACTGCCGTGTCAAAGATCATGTAACAGAAAATGGGAAACAGCTTCCTTTTAGCAAAACAGGGCATTACTTCTGCAGCAAAAAAGTCTCTTCATTGGATATTTCAGAATCTACCTTTTGGTTTATTTTGGTGGTGTTTAGCTACCATTACTTGCTCACAACTCATTTACAAGCCATCACAAAAAACATGTTTTCCCACTTTTTCTCTGACTATACGTCACAGTTCCATTGCAGCATGTATTCAGGCTGCTTCTTAAAGCTCTCTTTATCAGAAAGATTCTGTTTTGATATACAAGATCCAACAAGGTCATACAACCCTGGAAAAAATATAAGGAGTCCTAAAACTTCAAGTTCCTTCAAGTGCAAAGTGCCTCATCCAACCTGGCCTTGAACACCTCCAGGGAGGGAGCAGCCACAACCTCCTTGGGCAACCTGTGCCAGTGTCTCACCACCCTCACTGCAAACAACTTCCTCCTATCATCCAGTCTAAATCTTCCCTCTACCAGTTCAAACCCATTGCCCCTTGTCCTGTCATTACAAGACCTTGTCAATAGTCCCTCCACAGCCTTCCTGTAACCCCCTTCAGATACTGGAAGGCTCCTATAAGGTCTCCTGGAAGCCTTCTCTTCTCCAGGCTGCAGAGCCCCAACTCTCTCAGCCTGTCCTCAGAGCAGAGCTACTGCAGCCCTCTGAGCATCTTTGTGGCCTCCTCTGGACCTGCTCCAACACTTCCACGTCCTACCTGTGCTGAGGGCTCCAGAACTGCACACAGAGCTCCAGGTGGGTTCTGACGAGAGCAGAGCAAAGGGGCAGAATCCACTCCCTTGCCCTGCTGCCCACACTGCTCTTGATGCAGCCCAGCACTCGGTTGGCTGTCTGGGCTGCATGTGCACACTACTTTCTATGTTTCCAAACAGACTGAGGTTGAACAGCAGATGACTCTGTTTCCATCCTATTTTTCATTCACTAAAAAAAAAAAAATGTAGTTTTAGTCATGGGGTTCATTTAATATGCTCATAACAGGTTTGGCAATTGCATAGGAAACAGGTGTAAAATACTGAGGGCAGTGAGAGGTTGGTTATTGCCTCATCCTTTTCCCACAGAGCATGATATGAAAGTATCACAGTATCACCAAGGTTGGAAGAGACCTCAAAGATCATCAAGTCCAACCTGTTACCACAGCCCTCAAGACTAGACCATGGCACCAAGAGCCACGTCCAAACCCGCCTTGAACACCTGCAGGGATGGTGACTCCACCACCTCCCTGGGCAACCCATTCCCTGGGCTCAGATGGCCTCAGATGAATCATTTTAGAAATAAGTACTCCCTCTAATCTACTTAGTACCTACATAGTCCCTTATTTTTACTTCAGTAAGACCACTGAAAGTACAATGATGATGTTTTTATATGAGATTTTAGAATATAATAACATCCTCAATATTGAATGAAGTGATTTTTCTGTGATCAATTCATATACAGTTTGTTGCCAGTCTTATCTCTGGATTTTAAAACCCATCTCACACATGTGAAGACATCAAAGCAAAGCAACATGCTGTAAGAACAGTCACTTCACAGCTGGCCAAGCCCAAGCACTGCACGAACAGCATCTAACTTTAGCAAGAAAACTTCTTTAGTTGGTTTTTTGTTTGTTTGGTTGGTTTTTTTAAGGTTGATTTTGTTGTTGTTGTGAGTTTTGAGTTTTGTTTGGTTACATTCAGCCAGTTTGTGACTGTGAGCTTCTAGACAGAAATCGTATCCAAGCTCAAACCCTATATGAGACCTTGGAGTCTGGGTTCATGAAAAGCTCAACATGAACCTGCAGTGTGCACATGCAGCCCAGACAGCAACTGAGTGCTGGGCTACAGCAAGAGCAGTGTGGGCAGCAGGGCAAGGGAGGGGATTCTGCCCCTTTACTCTGCTCTTGTCAGACCCCATTTGGAGTACTGTGTGCAGTTCTGGAGCCCTCAGCACAGGTAGGACATGGAAGTGTTGGAGCGGGTCCAGAGGAGGCCATGAGAATTATCAGAGGGCTGCAGCAGCTCTGCTCTGAGGACAGGTTGAGAGAGTTGGGGCTCTGCAGCCTGGAGAAGAGAAAGCTTCCAGGATCTGAAGGGGGCCTACAGGAAGGCTGGGGAGGGACTATTGACAAGGTCTTGCAATGACAGGACAAGGGGCAATGGGTTTGAACTGGCAGAGGGGAGATTTAGACTGGATGTTAGGAGGAAGTTGTTTGCAGTGAGGGTGATGAGACACTGGCACAGGTTGCCCAGGGAGGTTGTGGCTGCTCCCTCCCTGGAGGTGTTGAAGGCCAGGTTGGAGGAGGCCTTGAGTGAGCTGTACTAGTGGGAGGTGTCCCTGCCTATGGCAGGGGGTTGGAAGTGGATGATCCTTGAGGTCCCTTCCAACCTTACCATTCTATGATTCTGTCAGACACAAGTGGGGTGACACCAATCTGCCATTCCTCCATGGTGATTTTCTGATTTAGTAAGTGAAATTTGCCTCTCTATGCACCCAGCTGACATTGGGTCTCTGTAGCCTCTCACACCAGCTTAAGGCAATGTGTAAGGCTGTGTTGTATCCCTGCTAGATAAAGGGTATATATGACCCAGGACTCTCATTCCTTATGTGACCTGGTAATTTCAAACATTCGTAGTGTATCCAGAACATTCTCATGCTCAAATTCAATTTTTTAAAGGGTTTTGCTTCATTTTTCCTCAAATTTTCAGCAATAATCTTGCCAAATGCAATTGAACAGATTTTGCAATATGAATTTCATGTTAGTTCAAAAGTAAAATTATAAACTGGGTCAAGATTTACATCAGACTCAGTACAGACCCTGTTGTAGCATTATGACACCAAGAACCATTTCTTTGACAAGTTTCAACTCATATCCTTCTGTCATTTGTCAGTTAACATTTGGGATAAACTGGCCTTAAAAAACCTTCCTAAAGTGGGTGTTAACTTCTTCTCTGTCTTCCTTCAGTGCTTTTCCTTATGTGTTTCCTTGACAATATCAATGAACAGACACATTTCTGGATGTAGTAGTATATGCAAAACTGTAGGTCAGTTCTTCTCTTAAATTGGGCTAAAAATGTAAGTAATTTCTTCCAGCTGAAGAAATAACAAGGAAAGAGCAAAGAAACAAGAAAAAAAATCTCTTTCTAAATTTCTTCAGTTTACCAGGGTTATTTTCTGTATTCATCCTTTCTTGCTCACTGCTTTTCACCACCCAGAATGATATTGCACATTTCTCAGGTGCAAGGGCAGTGCCAGGCTGAGGTAGCTCATCCAGCTGACAGGCAGCACTGAAACAAGAGGGGAAAAAAAATACATGTTTATTTCTGGTAGGAAAAGTAAAGGAACAGTTCTCCCAAGTGTTTACTTCTGCACTGTCTCAGCAGATGTTGGTGGAGCCTTCTTCTTGGAGGGTCTATGGCACATCCAGGGTAGTGAATGAAGCAAACAAGGCTACAAACAGGAGCCCATGATTTTGCACCCCTCACTTGGCTTTGGCTTGTGCCATCTCCCAGGCATTTTCTCCAAGGGATGAGCCTTCATGGATGGGCAAAGGATTGTTTCCAGTAGGCCTGACATCACTCATCTGGGGAGAGAGTTTGCCCAGGTGCATGCAAACTCTGCTGTGTCATTTGCTGTCATGGCCAGAGAAAGGCCCCTGGCCTAAGTTGGTTGCCATTACTGTGTTACAAAGAAAGACTGGGGGTTTTCTGTGGAAATTTTACTTTGAGGATTTCTAAACTTTGAAAATCCAGGTGACTTGCTGGTCAGGTTGCCCAGATCAATAAGGTAAAAAAGCCGAAACAACAGCAAGTTTCTATGTTTTCTTCAGTGTCATGAAAATTGTTGTCCGGGTCCTGAATTAGTGAATTCAGTCACTAGAGTGGCCAGTGGTAAACTTGCATCTGGGGGTTCACTCCAGTTTGGTGGATTTGAACAACATGTCCTCAAGTAAGCTCTGTGGAAGTGTGCCTGTACCTGTCTTGGGAAGTAGTCTCTCCTCCTCCTCTGTCTGCTTGAGCTTGGAGCAGGAATTTCATTCTGTGTCTTGCTGCGCTCAGGAGTGGTTGTTACTCGTTTGCAAGCACATGGCTGGTTGCAGACACAGCTGGAACTGGCTACTTAGATAGGAAGCAAGCTGAGAGATAAGCCACTGATATTGTGTGCTTCACTTCCAAAGAAGACAGCAAAAGAGAAGAAACTCTGTTAGCAAGGCCAAACAACCCTTAGGAGATTAATTGGATCCACTGGAACATGTTTATCTGTGCTGGACTGCATGGAAGGGTGTTGAACAGGATAAATTCCTGACTGCATTTCAATATCTCCAGTGACAGCTCTGAGAGTGAGCACGGCCTTGCAACCAAGCATGGCTGGGGTGTTGCACTGGTCACTGAGACTGCTGAAGCACATGAAGCAAAGTTATGCTCTGAGAGCTATTAAAGACCTGTGAACCTCAAGACATCATAACTAATTAGGGGAAAAGGTGAGATCTTCCTTCAGTAATTCTTCTTGGATCCCTATTCCTAGAGAATAGAAAGGTGATCTCATCTTTCAGTGGGTGCTTCAGATGTTTTTGATCTTTGACAGAAATTGTTCTGTATTGAAGTATACAACATTTGCCAAGTTTCATAGTTTTCTGAGATTGCCCTGGCCCAAGTACAAACTCAAAACCTGAGGCTGAGAAGAGAGACAACCTCAGCAATCTTACAGTCCTGTCTCTGCAGTGCTTTGGTTACATACAAATAGCATGGAAACCAAAACAATTGTCTTTGGGATTTGGCCCTGTCTGGAATAAGCATAGAATCATAGAATGGTAAGGTTGGAAGGGACCTCAAGGATCATCCAGTTCCAACCCCCTGCCATAGGCAGGGACACCTCCCACTAGTACAGCTCACTCAAGGCCTCCTCCAACCTGGCCTTGAACACCTCCAGGGAGGGAGCAGCCACAACCTCCCTGGGCAACCTGTGCCAGTGT
>VWZE01024397.1:79707-131006 GCA_013396675.1 Eubucco bourcierii | reverse complement strand
AACTGGCAGAGGGGAGATTTAGACTGGATGTTAGGAGGAAGTTCTTGCAGTGAGGGTGGTGAGGCACTGGCACAGGTTGCCCAGGGAGGTTGTGGCTGCTCCCTCCCTGGAGGTGTTGAAGGCCAGGTTGGAGGAGGCCTTGAGTGAGCTGTACTAGTGGGAGGTGTCTCTGCCTATGGCAGGGGGTTGGAACTACCTGATCCTTGAGGTTCCTTTTAACCTTACCATTCTATGATTCTGTGATCAAGACCCTGAGGTAGTAGGTCATCGCCATTGATCTCATTGTAATTCCCTGGAAATGCAGACCAATTTAGCAGAAGAGAGAGCTGCATGGGAGAGTGGAATGTTCCCACTGAAAACATGCCTATGAAAGTCTGACCTTTCATACAGAGCAGGACTGTGCACATCCTAGGTCTGTGAGTTCTTCCTGACCCTCTGTTGTTGTGTGTTGCTGAGCAGAGCAGACGTGCAGGCAGGCCTAGGAGTCTGGCAAAAGGAAAAACTGATGAAGCTGTTCCAGCCCCTCAGTTCCAGAGCAGATCTCCAGATCTGTGAATACTCTGTCAATTAATAGGAATGGCACTGGATGAGCTCTTTCAAAACAAACATCCTGATTATTCCATATTGTCTTTGATTAATTGTTTGTGCTCAGATGAACAAGATTTTTATTTTCCTATGTTTTGGTTTTGAATTCTCATTTCAAAAAGCTGTTGAGGCACTCACTAGCTAACTCAGATCAAATACATGTTTTTGCAGGAGGAAGGGTAATCCTCTAGGTATGCCAGAGTGAAAATGGCAGACTGAAATTGCTCTGACCTTATATTGGTCAAAATTACACAGAAGATGGAGCCTTCTAACAAGATTCTTTTGTGTTTTGACTAAAATACAGAAAGACAGTATTTGGTTTTTGGGCCAAACTCAACCTTCTAGCCAGCTGCTTTGCCTCGCAGGAGCTCTTATCCACCACATCTTCCTGGGAAGAGGCAAGCAGGCTTCCTGCTGCACCTCATCTGAGAGCCATTCCTCCTTCTCTGTGGGTGGACAGAGGGGTGTGAGAGAGTAGGAGAGGTGAGGAAAATGGAGCAGAGTGCACAAAACCTGTTAACCAGCTCCCTTTAGTGAGTGTGTGGGCACCCTGAGCTGTGCCCGTGATGAGGCATCTGTGTATCTGCAGGACTGGACCCAGCACATGCAAGGAACTGCTCTTGCTGGATTTTTGGGGTTGTTTTTTTGGCTAAAAATCACACTTTTAATTTAATAATACTTGAATACAATACCTGGGGCCTCATCAGAACTGATTGGTGACTGACTGTGGTGCTGAGAATCACTGCTAGGCAGCAATGCTGAACCTGCATCTCTCTCCGTGCCAGTTCCCTGTGGCTCGGAAATGTGGCGCGGGGTGGCAGGGAGCCAGGCTTAACTCCAACCTGGCATCAAAGCACCAGGGGTCTTTCCTGCCTCCTAGGAGGAAAGAATTTGCTCTTTGCAGGTTGCTGTGAGATGCACATTAACAAAAACAACATGAATTGACCCGTTAGATACCAAAGAGTAGCAATGACTGTGGTTGACTCTTTCATGCTCTGAGATGCACATTAACAAAACCAACCTGAACTGACCCCTTAGATACCAAAGAGTAGCAATGATTGTGGTTGACTCTTTCTTACTCTGAGATTCACATTAACAAAACCAACCTGAACTGACCCATTAGATACCAAAGAGTAGCAATGACTGTGGTTGGCTCTTTCATGCTCTGAGATTCACATTAACAAAACCAACCTGAACTGACCCATTAGATACCAAAGAGTAGCAATGATTGTGGTTGACTCTTTCTTACTCTGAGATGCACATTAACAAAACCAACCTGAACTGACCCCTTAGATACCAAAGAGTAGCAATGACTGTGGTTGACTCTTCCATGCTCTGAGATTCACATTAACAAAACCAACCTGAACTGACCCCTTAGATACCAAAGAGTAGCAATGACTGTGGTTGACTCTTTCTTGCTCTGAGATGCACATTAACAAAACCAACCTGAACTGACCCCTTAGATACCAAAGAGTAGCAATGACTGTGGTTGACTCTTCCATGCTCTGAGATTCACATTAACAAAACCAACCTGAACTGACCCCTTAGATACCAAAGAGTAGCAATGACTGTGGTTGACTCTTTCTTACTCTGAGATGCACATTAACAAAACCAACCTGAACTGACCCATTAGATACCAAAGAGCAGAAATAGGCTGTGGTTGATTTTTTTTTTCTTACTCTGATTTCAGTGGTTAAAGTATACATCATTACTTTGGAAAGAACAGCTGAAGTTTAATCGTGCTGGCTGCAGAAAACTCAAAACATCAACAGCTTCCAATAGCACATAGGAATAGCTCAGTACATGCCAGTTAAATGACTCATTAAGGAAATCAGTTATCACCAGAAAGACTGATTGCTGTACAAATGTCCTGAAATGTCCTAAATGGTGAAGAACGATACGAATCCCTCACAAACAGGCAGTGTTTTGAACACTGTCACTTTGAATAACAGTGGGAAATGACGATTGAAAACCTCCTCTCTAAACCATTTTTCACTACGTCACAGGACAGGGTTCACTGCACTGTTGTGGCGAGGGAAGATGCCCTGTAACCCTCTGTGCACCTGGCCTGCTTCACAGCCAAGGGTTTCATTCTGTAACCTATGTTAAATGATGTAGGAAAGACTAAAGCCCTCTTTATCTCCTGGGAAAGTATTCTAAACACATTGAGCTTTTTCCTTAGGAAGCATCAGACTGGAAGCATCAACAGCCAAATACCCCAGGATTTAGACTCATTCCTCAATTCTGTCATTTTGCTTTTGCTGGCTGAGACATTGCATAGAGATTATGATTTTATCAAAGTTGAAACTATCCTTGTGCCTGCTGTCATGTCAAAGTGTTTAAAACCTCCAGAAGTGATTCTGCCACTTTACTCTGCTCTTGTCAGACCCCACCTGGAGTACTGTGTGCAGTTCTGGAACCCTCAGCACAGGAAGGACATGGAAGTGTTGGAGTGGGTCCAGAGGAGGGCCACAAAGATCATCAGAGGGCTGGAGCAGCTCTCCTATAAGGACAGGCTGAGAGAGTTGGGGCTTTTCAACCTGGAGAAGAGAAGGCTTCGAGGGGACCTGATAGTAGCCTTCCAGTATCTGAAGGGGGCCTACAGGAAGGCTGGGGAGGGACTATTGACAAGGTCTTGCAATGACAGGACAAGGGGCAATGGGTTTGAACTGGCAGAGGGGAGATTTAGACTGGATGTGGGGAGGAAGTTGTTTGCAGTGAGGGTGGTGAGGCACTGGCACAGGTTGCCCAGGGAGGAAAGTTTTTGATGCTCCCTCCCTGGAGGTGTTGAAGGCCAGATTGGAGGAGGCCTTGAGTGAGCTGTACTAGTGGGAGGTGTCCCTGCCTATGGCAGGGGGTTGGAACTAGGTGATCCTTGAGGTCCCTTCCAGCCTTACCATTCTATGATCCATTCCCAGAAACACACAATATCCAATGTCGCTTTAATTAATTTTCATACTTCTTTTTTTTCTTCTTTCTCTGCTTCTCATCTCTCATCTGTTTGCATTGCCTAGATTTTAATTAAAAAAGAAACCCTCTCCTCTCTAAGGACCAATCTGATGTGGCAAAAATAATCACTTAAAACATTACAGTCATTAAAAAAACTGGCTGCACCCTGAGCCATGCATTCTCAATTTGCCGACAAGTGATATTTTTTCGCTTCCTTTCAAAGTGTTTTCTGTGTGTTTTGTGTTTAAAGAGCATCCGCCAGCCAGCCTGGCTATCAGAGAAGCTCCTCCAGCTGGGTGGGCTGCCTGACAACTCCTTAATGGGGGAAATTGATGGCCCTCTGCTCGTGGAGAGGTGAAGGCATACTGGGCAGATTTCTTTCCATCTGCCGTCAGCCCTTTGCAAGCTGGCACTGCCCGAATGCCCAACACGTTCATTCCAATGCGAGAAACGTCGCCAAGAAATAAATTGTGAGGCTACAGCTGTCTGAAAGAATCACTGGGACCATTAAGCCCAGGGGAGATATTATGAAGACGTGGATCAGTGTTTGTCTCTGATAAAAAACTATTTTAATGATGGTAAAGATGGCTGTGGATACTTCAGAGGTAGAGGTGAAGCGCGTTTCTGTGGGACTGTGGCTGGTGGGAATGAACTTCAGGAAGATGATATGCAGCACCTCAGCCAAAAATCTGTTACACTGAGGAATTTCACACTAGGATTTCTTGTTGATGCTTCCCCGAATGGCACAGTTGTATCATTTAGCTGCCCTCTTTTCTGCTCTCCAAGTAAAGAAATCTCATACTGTAAAGCCAAGAGGTATCTTATTGATTCACAAGTTTGACTTGAACAGCTGGGGCAGAACTTGTTTGGGTGAACTTCAATGCTTCTGTTTACATTCCCAATCTTTGGCTTTTGAGCTTTAAAGTATCTTCAGGGTTGTGTCCCTAGCTGTAACTGTGGCATAGGCTGGGCTGGTTGATGCTTTTGCTACTTCACGTGGCAGGGTGAACAGAAAAACCTCCAGAGGTCCCCCCAAGCCAAGAGGTCATGCTGGGGGTAGCAGATGTATCCTCACATGGTGCTCTCATGCAAGTCTTTAAAAATATGGAGATTTTTTTCAGTCATGCTGCATGGTGCAGGAGCCCAAATCTTACCTAGGGCCATTTAGATGTTACAGAATAGTTGGTCAGTATTGACTTCTGAAAAAAAATTAATAGGTCCAGTTGCTTCACAAATCTGATCTGCCTGGTTTTGCTGAGCAATAGTTTTGAACAGTCCTAACCAAAACCCTTCTGCATCTCAAATAATCAAGAGGCTTTCCTAAAAATACTTACCCCAAAATGTGAGAACTGTGAAAACTATAAAATAGGAGTATAGAGTAGGATAAAGAATGTGACAGACTCTTGGCAAAAGTTTGGTTTTGAAGCCATGCACTTCCCTCTCCCATTTTCTGTACCTTCAAATTATTTCCTAATGCCTTTACAATGAGTAACAGAAAACTCTTCTGAATTAATAAGATTTGTTGGCTCTCATAGACAACTCAACTAGGAATGGTGCTCCTAGACTAGAAGTATTCCTAGACAACAACAGTGGTACAATGAAAACGTGGTGGGGCTTTTCGTGGTACTACTGCTCTCTTCAGACCTGAACCAAAGAGATGCTCTGTGTCCCAGGACATTGCCACCAGTTTATGAAACAGGAGGTAAGCTGGGGCTGCAGACATCAGAGGAAATATTGCAAGAAGAGATGCTCTCATCCTGGAAAGCAGTGCATTCTGCAGTGTCAGCACTGACAAGGCTTGTTGGGGAGAGCACTAAGGAAGTGTCTGAAGGACATCATCTTGTGGGGAATTTGCCAAGCAGAATGGGCAAGAGTATGCATGTTTGAGCACCTCAGCAGCAGATGCAGTGGTTAAGTGTTGGCAGTCAAGGTAAAACTGGGTAGGCACAATCCCAAGCACAAATACAGGCTGGGAGGTGAATGGCTGAGAGCAGCCCTGAGGAAAAGGACCTTGGAGTCTGGGTTGATGAAAAGCTCAACATGAGCCTGCAGTGTGCACATGCAGCCCAGACAGCAACTGTGTGCTGGGCTGCAGAAAGAGCAGTGTGGGCAGCANCAGACCCCATCTGGAGTACTGTGTGCAGTTCTGGAGGCTCCAATACAGAAAGGACATGGAAGTGTTGGAGCGGCCTACAGGAAGGCTGGGGAGGGACTATTGGCAAGGTCTTGCAATGCCAGGACAAGGGGCAATGGGTTTAAACTGGCAGAGGGGAGATTTAGACTGGATGTTAGGAGGAAGTTGTTTGCAGTGAGGGTTGTGAGGCACTGGCACAGGTTGCCCAGGGAGGTTGTGGCTGCTCCCTCCCTGGAGGTGTTGAAGGCCAGGTTGGAGAAGGCCTTGAGTGAGCTGTGCTAGTGGGAGGTGTCCCTGCTTATAGCAGGGGGTTGGAACTAGATGATCTTTGAGGTCCCTTCCAACCTTACCATTCTATGATTCTGTGACTAAAGGTGGTCAGATTTGTTAAAGGATTTATTCTCTAAACTAATTTTTCCTGAGAAATTAGTTAGTTTTTTTCTGTGATGGAATTTGCACAAGGATACCCTGAGTGTTGTATGGGCTTTAAATCCCCTAAAAAACCAACAACAGGCCCCAAAATAGGGGAGATGATGGAGGCACGTGAGGATGAGCCATGCATAGCTGTGAAATCAGGAGAAAAGCAGCAGTATCATAACTATCCAGCAGACAAACTTTAGAAACACAAAATGCAGAGTGAAGATCCAACTGAAAGGAAACCCAGGCGTGCTGAGATATGGGAACGCATCCAGCCAATTTTCATTTTGTCCTATTCATGTAAAGCAATAGCTCAGCAATTACAGCTCCTGAATAATAGCCTTGGTGATGCCAGATTAAATTAAACTTTTGTTGGTTGATTGGTTGGGTTTTTGGGGGTTTTTTGTTCCCTTGGGATGACCACGGCCTCTGAGCAGAAATTGGCTTCCTTCCACTGGTAACAGGCATGGGTTTGTTTATTTAGTGAGGCAACAGTTGTACTTGTGGCAGTTGCAGTCAATGAGAAATAGGTACTGTTGTGAAGTGGCTCCACTCAAGTGCCTGCAAGTGTCCTGTGTTCTGCTAGATAGCTGATTCAGGAGAAAACTCTACTGAAGTTGGGTTGGTGAAAAGTTCAATGTGAGCCTGCAGTGTAAGTGCAGCTCAGACAGCAACGGAGTGCTGGGCTGCAGCAAGAGCAGTGTGGGCAGCAGGGCAAGGGAGGGGATTGTGCCCCTTTGCTCTCAGCAGACCCCATCTGGAGTACTGTGTGCAGTTCTGGAGGCTCCAATACAGAAAGGACATGGAAGTGTTGGAGCGGCCTACAGGAAGGCTGGGGAGGGACTATTGGCAAGGTCTTGCAATGCCAGGACAAGGGGCAATGGGTTTAAACTGGCAGAGGGGAGATTTAGACTGGATGTTAGGAGGAAGTTGTTTGCAGTGAGGGTTGTGAGGCACTGGCACAGGTTGCCCAGGGAGGTTGTGGCTGCTCCCTCCCTGGAGGTGTTGAAGGCCAGGTTGGAGAAGGCCTTGAGTGAGCTGTGCTAGTGGGAGGTGTCCCTGCTTATAGCAGGGGGTTGGAACTAGATGATCTTTGAGGTCCCTTCCAACCTTACCATTCTATGATTCTGTGACTAAAGGTGGTCAGATTTGTTAAAGGATTTATTCTCTAAACTAATTTTTCCTGAGAAATTAGTTAGTTTTTTCTGTGTTGGAATTTGCACAAGGATACCCTAAGTGTTTTACAGGTTCTAAATCCCCTAACAAAAACAAGGGAAAAAAAAACCCTAACCCAAACAAAACCACAGAAAACTTGCTTTAGTTATGGATCTACAATTGATACTTCCATGGTAACAAGGAGAAAAATCCTACAAGTAGCTGTAATTTAGCCCTTTTAGTTACACAATTTGTACATCAACCAAGTAAGTGTAAATAAAGAGGAAATAGGAAAAAAAAATTAATCTGGGATTTGTAAAAGAGAATTCTGCATCTACATGGAGAAATCTGCAGTATCTCTGTCTTAGGGAGAACTTAATCCAAGTAGTTTCAAAACACCATGCTTGTTCTTTCCATGTTTTTTATCACTTTGGAAAATCAGAAAAACCCCACTTGTAAAATTCAGCCCTTAAATCCTGAAAGTATAGACTGCCACTGCAAGTGTAAAGCCTCTAATTTAGGAAAGAGGCAACACAGTATGTCAATTATACTTTAGTTGTTCATTTCAAAAGACTTGGATTCAAATCCTGGTTTGAAACCAAGAAAAAAAAAAACAACAAAAAACCCAAGTCTGATGGTTTCCATTTAGTCTGTAATCTGCTCAAGCCCTGTTATAAAACCACAAATAATCCAGTACAGTCAGTAGCCTCCTGAATGTTCAGTGAGACTGACAGGTAGTAGAGAGCAATGCTAGTGAAGGACCATCTCATGTGGAGCTCCCTTTGCCCCTGGAAATGTTGGCAGAGGGCTCTTTGAAGTTGTTCACCTCTCAGCAGCCCACTGGATGAAAAAAAAAAAAAAGGCAGTAAAAGCCATGACAGAAAGTGACTGCTTGGAAAGTGAAAAGATAAGTATGGAAGCTAAGTGTGAACTGGGGGTGAGGATTATACAGGCAGGGGAAATGTGGCAGGTGGGTGAGGACAGGATCATGAGGAGAGGAGGCCTGGCCCTTGCTGAGGCAGTACAGCTGATGCAAATGGTTCACATTCTCATCTACTTCTTCCACCAGCACATATCCAGGGTTGCAGGTGGGGCAAGAACATACCAGAAAATGATGGCACTCCCTCAGAACTTCTTTTAACATTTCCAATGTCTTAAGCATTTTTCTCCTTCACTTTAAAATGATCTTTAGTCAGTGTTAATAAACAAGGAGCTATTGCCATTTGCCTGTAGACTGGGAAGCCTCTATAGAAAATTCAGACTTCAAGTAGTCAGACATTTTCCTGGCAACCTGTAGGCACCTCTAGATATCATAGAATGGTAAGGTTGGAAGGGACCTCAAGGATCATCCAGTTTCAACCCCCTGACATAGGCAGGGACACCTCCCACTAGTACAACTCACTCAAGGCCTCCTCCAACCTGGCCTTGAACACCTCCAAGGAGGGAGCAGCCACAACCTCCCTGGGCAACCTGTTCCAGTGCCTCACCACCCTCACTGTAAAGAACTTCCTCCTAACATCCAGTCTAAATCTCCCCTCTGCCACTTCAAACCCCTTGCCCCTTGTCCTGTCTTTCCAAGACCCTGTCAACAGTCCTTCCCCAGCCTTCCTGTAGGCCCCCTTCAGATACTGGGAGGCTACTCTAAGGTCTCCTCGAAGCCTTCTCTTCTCCAGACTGCAGAGCCCCAGCTCTCTCAGCCTGTCCTCATAGCAGTGCTGCTGCAGCCCTCTGATGATCTTTGTGGCCTTCTCTGCACCTGTTCCAACACTGTAGTCGCAAGTTGCATGTCTTAATATTAATTAATTGCTAGGTTATTTGCAACCATACCTGAAAATGAATCACAAAATATTTTCAGTTCTATCCCTTTTTCACATTGAGCAGTGAAGGAAGAGTTACAGAATCTGACTAAATGTGTTATTTTGTACTTTGCTCGTCAGTTTTCCTAGACAAAAATAATGGTTTTCACTTCTTGCCACTCTGCCACTTTAATAATTCACTTAGGTAGCACTACCATGACCTTTTTAAATGCAGGAGAGGTAATTGTCGTGCTTTCCCTTGGCACTTCATGAAGGGGTTCAGAGGCAAGAGGGCACTGCACAGGCAATACTGAAAAGGTCAAAGCAATTTGGTATTATCACATCTGGTTTTCAGATGTCGAACTGTGGTAAGAATGTGGAATTACTCTAACTAATTTGGCCACAAGAACCCCATGCAGAGCTACAGGCTGGGGTCGGAGTGGCTGGAGAGCAGCCAAACAGAAAGGGATCTGGGGGTGCTGATTGACACCTGCCTGAACATGAGCCAGCAGTGTGCCCAGGTGGCCAAGAAGGCCAATGGCATCCTGGCCTGCATCAGGAATAGTGTGGCCAGCAGGAGCAGGGAGCTCATTCTCCCCCTGTACTCTGTACTGCTTAGGTCACACCTTGAGTCCTGTGTCCAGTTCCGGGCCCCTCAATTTCAGAAGGACATTGAGGTGCTTGAGTGTGTCCAGAGAAGGGCAACGAGGCTGAGGAGAGGCCTCGAGCACAGCCCTATGGAGAGAGGCTGAGGGAGCTGGGATTGGTTAGCCTGGAGAAGAGGAGGCTCAGGGGAGACCTTCTTGCTGTCTACAACTACCTGAAGGGTGGTTGTAGCCAGGAGGAGGTTGCTTTCTTCTTTCAGGCAACCAGCACCAGAACAAGAGGACACAGTCTCAAGCTGTGCCAGGGGAAGTTTAGGCTGGAGGTGAGGAGAAAGTTCTTCACTGAGAGAGTCACTGACTGTTGGAATGGGCTGCCCAGGGAGGTGATGGAGTCACCATCCCTGGAGACGTTCAAGGCGGGTTTGGACGTGGCACTTGGTGCCATGGTCTGGTCTTGAGGTCTGTGGTAGTGGGTTGGACTTGATGAGCTTTGAGGTCTCTTCCAACCTTGGTGATACTGTGAGACTGTAATTATTTCTTATTTCGCTTTTAATGTGTCCAAGATTTCCACCCCAGAAAAACCCAAAATATTTGAGCTCATTATTACTTTTGTCAGTAGTACAAACAATTCAGTATTCACCCAAAAAAAGAAAATGTTTGAGCTCATTATTACTTTTGTCAGTAGTACAAACAATTCAATATTCACCCAAAAAAAGAAAATGTTTGAGCCCATTATTACTTTTGCCAGGAATACAAACAATTTAATAAAGCACCAAGTTCTCGTTTGCATTAAGGTTAGGCAGGTCTGTCAATCTCTTTAAGCTCCACAGATGTGGTAGACTTCTACCATTTTATTAGATGCAAAAGAAAGTAAAAGTAGGATGGGGGAAGGAAGAAAATCTGTATCGTAATCCCCATGTACTCCTCACAGGCATCTTCTCCCAGCTCAATAGTCCTAGTGAGCTGCTGTAGCCAGGACACATGGGGGAAGATCTGTGGCTTCTTTTGATGGTGCTGGGGTGGTGTATATAGAAATGCAGTAGGAAGAGTAAATATTTTGGGTCTGAGACAGCCTCAGGACTCTTGAGACTTCTGTATGACTAACACTAATTTCCTACAGAGCTTTTCAATATGCTGTTGAACTTGAATATGGCAAATGTGACCTGGTCGATCACACACCTCAGGCCCAAAATTTGCTGTATGGCAGCACGTAGCAATTTTGAACACTAATATCAATGCTGGCAAAAAAATCAGGCCCAGATATCTGATGTGTTTCAGGGCAGGAACTCTTGTGCTGACAAAATACCCTTTTGTTATGCTGCTGAAGTCATTTGTACACGTGATGTGTATGCGCCAGACATCATTTGCACTTCAAAGCACTGCCATGAGCACCCCAAGATATGGTCCATCTTTTCTGCACAAGCACAGCTTTGCAGTGGTCCTACTGTGTGTTTGCAGGAAAGCAGGTGCAAGGTTAGGCCACCATCATCGTTGGAGGTGGGCCAAAGAAGACACAAGATAACTGCCTGGTTTTATTTTGTTTCAGGCATTGGTGGGTCATTTGGTGAGGCAGAGCTCACCACAAGCTCTGCTGGTGAGTGAGCAGGACACCTTACAAATCCAATGTTGCATTGCTCCCCACATTCTCCTTTTGTCCACAGCATAGCTGTCAGTCAGATGGAAACTCCATCTACTTCCATGGGACCGAAGGCAGCGAGTACAATTTCGCCACAACCCGGGATGTGGACCTCTCCACAGAGGATGCCCAGGAGCAGTGGGCAGAAGAGTTTGAAAGCCAACCAAAAGGGTGAGTACCCCTCAGCTGCACAGGGCCCTGAGCAGAAATGCAACGCTACAGGCTGGGGTGGGAGTGGCTGGAGAGCAGCCAAACAGAAAGGGATCTGGGGGTGCTGATTGACACCCGCCTGAACATGAACCAGCAGTGTGCCCAGGTGGCCATGAAGGCCAATGGCATCCTGGCCTGCATCAGGAATAGTGTGGCCAGCAGGAGCAGGGAGGTCATTCTCCCCCTGTACTCTGCACTGCTTAGACCACAGCTTGATTGCTGTGTCCAGTTCTGGGCCCCTCAATTGAAGAAGGACATTGAGGTGCTTGAGCGTGTCCAGAGAAAGGCAACGAGGCTGGGGAGGGGCCTGGAGCACAGCCCTGTGAGGAGAGGCTGAGGGAGCTGGGGGTGTGCAGCCTGCAGAATAGGAGGCTCAGGGCAGACCTCATTGCTGTCTACAACTACCTGAAAGAAGGCTGTAGCCAGGCAGGGTTGGTCTCTTCTCCAAGGCACCCAGTGACAGAACAAGATGACACAGTCACAAGCTGCATCAGGGCAGGTTTAGGCTGGACATTAGGAAGAAATTCTTTACAGAGAGAGTGATTGGCATTGGAATGGGCTGCCCAGGGAGGTGGTGGAGTCACCATCCCTGGAGATGTTTAAAAGGAGGCTGGATGAGGCACTTAGTGTCATGATTTAGTTAGTTGTAAAGTGTTATGTGATAGGTTGGACTCAGTGATCCTAGAGGTCTTTTCCAAACTGATTCTGTGATTCCAGAACTGAGGAAACTGGATATACAGAGAATTGCGTTCTGTCCTTGCTGTGCAGTCAGGAAAGATTGAGACTAGGATAAAAAGCAGTGCAGTAGATACCAAGTGGTTCTGGATTTTAGGAAGGAACAAGTTTGGAAAGCCCAGGAGGAAGAGTTTGTTTCCAGACCATCCTATCCCCAAAGTTTTTAATGGAAAAAATTTGTGCTGTGAATTATGTGGTGAAGAAACACACAATGTTGGTCTGTTTTTTCATTCACACTTGAGTCTTGTTAACAAACTCAAACCCACATGAAATCAAATGCCTCAAGAAACTCACTTCTGGATCACTGCTGTGAACATCTGCAGATGCCAGAGGAGGAGGCAGAGGCAGGACAGCTGAAGCAGCAGCCTGCTGCTCACCTTCTAGCACCAAAACATGGCCCTGCCTGTGTGCAAGAGCTTAGAATCTAGCTGATGAAACCTAATGCTGGTTACCTGGACCTCAGTAAAACATTTGGCACTGTCTCCCACAGCATCCTTCTGGAGAAACTGGCTCCTCGTGGCTTGGGAGGGTGGTAATTTCTCTGGGTAACTGTTTGGCTGGCCAGGCTGGAAGAGTGGTGGTGAATGGAGTGAAATCCAGTTGGCAGCCACTCACAAGTGGTGGTCTCCAGGGCTCAGTTTTGGGGCCAGTTCTGGTTTATGTCTTTATTGATGGTCTGGATGAGAAGATCAAGTCCTCCTGCAATAAGACTGCAGATGATGCTGAGAGAGTGTGTTGATCTACTCAAAGATAGGAAGGCTCTGCAGAGGGATCTGAGCAGGCTGAATTCATGATCTAAGGCCAGTTGTATGGGGTTTAACAAGGCTAAGTACCAGGTCCTGCACTTGGGTCACAACAACCACATGCAATGCTATGGGTCTGGGGGAGAGTGGCTGAGAAGCTGCTGGTTGGTGGCAGCTGAATATGAGTCAGTGGTGTGCTTGGGTAGCCGAGAAGACTACCTGGATTCTGGCCTGGATCAGAAATAGTGTGGCCAGCAGAAGCAGGGAAGTGATTGTCTCACTGTGCTTAGCACTGATGTGGCCACACCTTGAGTATTCAGTAAAGTTTTGGGTTCCTCACTACAAGAAAGACATTGAGAGGCTGCAACGGGGCCAGAAATGGGCAGAGAAGCTGGAGAATGGGTTTTAAGAGGATCGTGTGAGGGAACTGGAGTTGTTTAGTCTGGCAAAAAAGGAGACTGAGGGGAGACCTTATGGCTCTCTGCAGCTACTTGAAAGGAGGTTGTAGCAAAGTGAGTGTTGGTCTCTTCTCCCCAGTTAAGAACTGATAGGATGAGAAGAAATGACTTCAAGTTGCAACAGGGGAGGTTTAGATTAGCTATGAGATGAAATTTCTTCACTGAACAGGTTATCAAACACTGGTACAGACTCCCCAGGGAGGAGGCTGAATCCCCATCCCTGGAGGTGTTTAGAAGATAGATGTGGTGCTAAGGGACATGGTTTAGTACCAGACTTGGTAGTTAGATAATGGTTGGACTCAGTGACCTTAAAGGTCTCTTCCAACCAAAAACATTCTGTGATTCTATCTTCACTTTAAATAGATACATTAGGATTCAAAGAGTACCTGTAAAGCCAGACCCCACAGGGACTGCTTCAAGGGCACAGAAAAGTAAAGAAACCATCTAGAACAGCAAAATTACTGCTTTTATGAAAATATCTGTGAGCTTGAAAAAAAAGAAAAAAAAAAAGAAAAAGAAAAAAAAAAGCCTTGGTAAAGAAGTCTTTTTATACACTCCAGTTTATAAATTCTGACAGAAAGAAATACCTAACTGTGTGGTCTAGATTCTTGTTTTATTAAAAAGAAGACAAATCATTAGTTGCTGTAACCCAAGGGCAGTGAGAGACATACATCATTAATTTATGCTGCAGGTTGATTTTAGCCTACAAAGTGCTTCAGAACATGAGCACCTGATTCAAATGGTGCCTTTGCTGTGCTGAAGGTAAAGAGCACCTTGTAAGTCACATGTGCTAATGTATCCTATGGACACCTGGTTTATTTGAAATATATCCTATGGACACCAGGTTTATTTGAGGCTTACAAACCTGCCTCTACCAGATACATTGCTGCTATGGATCTCCTTGCCCAGCTGATCTAGTTTAGATCCATCTGTCATTCTATCACCTGCTTTGTAAAGAAGGATTTCCAAAGTTGGATATGAGGGATAACTTAAAGCATGTGGGATGTCTCCTATGAGGACAGGCTGAGAGAGTTGGGGCTTTTCAGTCTGGAGAAGAGAAGGCTTCGAGGAGACCTTAGAGTAGCCTTCCAGTATCTGAAGGGGGCCTACAGGAAGGCTGGGGAGGGACTATTGACAAGGTCTTGCAATGCCAGGACAAGGGGCAATGGGTTTGAACTGATTCAGACTGGATGTTAGGAGGAAGTTGTTTGCAGTGAGGGTGGTGAGACTCTGGCACAGGTTGCCCATGGAGGTTGTGGCTGCTCCCTGCCTGGAGCTGTTGAAGGCCAGGTTGGAGGAAGCCTTGAGTGAGCTGTACTAGTGGGAGATGTCCCGGCCTGTGGCAGGGGTATGGAACTAGATGATCCTTGAGGTCCCTTCCAACCTTACCATTCTAGGATAAATCAAGAATGTCCACATCTTCATCACACTGTCACCCAGTTTCCTCCTCTGTTTGTCCTTACAGTGGATTGATGCATTTCTATTAAAGTGCCAGGGTTTTTTAACACTGTAGAACTTAGTGGTTTTTATTTCTGCCACTGCCTAACAGGGGGAACATCCCTGGAAACATCCCTGCACTGCATCATTCATGACCCCGAGCTGTTTTGCGGGTCAGTACTGAGAGTGTTCTAATTGAGCTAAATAGAGCATACAAAAGAGCACCGGAGCGTTGGGGGATTGGCTCGTTGAAGTAGGCACAACTGTTTCATTCTGGACTTGCTTTCTGCCCAAGAGACTCATTTCCAAAACTGTGTTTTGATTATGTTGCACATTACCTTTCAAAAAGTTTGCAACACAAAATGAGAGTCAGGTTAAACTGAGCTTCCAGTCAAATATTTGTATCAGAAAGCTTCTCAGCAACGTTAAGCCTACTAATTCCTGTGCAAGTGACTGACAGTTTTAAAGCAGGATTTCCAAACAGGCACACTGCTGATCTGTCACAGCCTAGGTCAGTAGGGAAACTGAGCTCTTAAGAAGCTCTTGGAAATGCATTTTACAATGGTTAAAGTGATAAATAGATTGCTAAGTCCTTGGGATGACAGTGTCTGGACCTGTTGTACAGCACACCACTGCTAGGGATTTTCTCTGCTGGAATGAGACAGGAAAAGGCTCTGCCTTCCCACAAAAGTTTCCAAACTTCAGTCTTTTCTCCTTCTCACCCTGAATCCTGCTGGGTAGGTAGTTAAGTGATTGAGTTATGAGGATTTAGTGATCCTAAGGAATTGCATTGTTTTATCAACCTTATAATTTAAAAATAGTTCATTATGAATTAATTATGACTTCAACATGAATAGTAATGAGCAAACCAAAATATTGCACAGGTCTGCAACAGTTTCTAGTCTCTACAAAATATTTCTGTCAAGTTTTGAAGAAACCAACATTTTCATGATGAAAACATAATTTTCATTAAAAAAAAAAAACTTTTCTGAAAAATCCTGCAACAGCTCTTTATCACTGAATAAAAAGAAGATAGAATGCTGTACAGAGGAACTTCCAGACTTCAGTCTTTTCTCCTTCTCATCCTGAATCCTGCTGGGTAGGTGGTTAAGTGATTGAGTTATGAGGATTTAGTGATCCTAAGGAATTGCATTGTTTTATCAGCCTTACAGTTTTAAAATACTTCATTATGAATTAATTTCTATGATTCTATTCTAGTAAGGTTGGAAGGGACCTCAAGGATCATCTAGTTCCAACCCCCTGACATAGGCAGGGACACCTCCCACTAGTACAGCTCACTCAAGACCTCCTCCAACTTGGCCTTGAACACCTCCAGGGAGGGAGCAGCCACAACCTCCCTGGGCAACCTGTGCCAGTGTCTCACCACCCTCACTGCAAACAACTTCCTCCTAACATCCAGTCTAAATCTCCCCTCTGCCAGTTCAAACCCATTGCCCCTTGTCCTGTCATTGCAAGACCTTGTCAGTAGTCCCTCCCCAGCCTTCCTGCAGGCCCCCATCAGATGCTGGAAGGCTACTCTAAGGTCTCTTTAAAGTCTTCTCTTCTCTAGGCTCAATACTTCATTATGAATTAATTAAGACTTGAACGTGAACAGTAAGGTAGCAAAGCAAAATGCTGCACAGGTTTGCAACAGTTTCTAGTCTCTCAAAATATTTCTGTCAAGTCTTGAAGAAACCAGCACTTTCATGATGAAAACATATTTTTCAGTTAAAAAAAACCCAAAAAACAACTTATCTGAAAAATCCTGCAACAGCTCTTTTAATTATCACTGAATAAAAAGAAGATAGAATGCTGTACAGAAGAACTTCCAGACTTCAGTCTTTTCTCTTTCTCATCCTGAATCCTGCTGGGTAGGTGGTTAAGTGATTGAGTTATGATGATTTAGTGATCCTAAGGAACTGCATTGTTTTATCAACCTTACAGTTTTAAAATACCTCATTATTAATTAACTAAGACTTCATTATGAATTAATTAAGTCATGAATGTGAATAGTAACATAGCAAACCAAAATGCTGCACAGGTTTGCAACAGTTTCTGGTCTCTCCAAATATTTCTGTCAAGTTTTGAAGAAAACAACACTTTCATGATGAAAACATATTTTTCAGTTTAAAAAAAAAAAAACCCACTTATCTGAAAAATCCTGCAACAGCTCTTTTAATTATCACTGAATAAAAAGAAGATAGAATGCTGTACAGAAGAACTGCCAAACATTGTATCATCACATGTTAGAAATGCAGCAGTCTTTTTGCATACTCTGTTCATGTCTTACTCAAAAGCCAATTCCCTAAATGCTCCAAAAGATGAAAAGAGAACACTTTTAGCTATTACCTCTATATTTAATGACTGGACAGCAGACACAGTGGACACATGCCTTTCAAGTTTCATTGATCTATGAAAGTTGCATCATGCAAAATGAAACAGAATGCAATTACATTGTAAACATTTTTTTATGCCAGAAAAAGAATTAGGATGAACAATATTAGAATAATATTTCTAAACAGCATCCATTTAAAGCAGCACATTATTTTAGCATAGGAAAAAAAATTAGTAATTTGTGCTTTTCTGCCAATTTAGTTATAATATTTACATTAAGTGGTCTTTGTTTGAGTCAGATGAGTATAAAAGCTAGTATTGAATAGGTAGTTTAATAGGAATCATATTTAAAACACTACATTTTGTTGTCCTCTTCAAGAGCAGGAGGAACTATTTTTGTCTGAACTCCTAGAGCATGTTTTGTACAAGCTTATCAGTAATGTGCCCCTACACATTCTCCACCCCTCTCCAGGTGGGACATCTTTGGAGCCGTTGTTGGTACCGAATGTGGGACCCTGGAATCTGGCTCAGCTCTGGTATTTCTCAGAGATGGAGAAAGAAAAGTCTGCACCCCATACATGGACACTACAGGCTATGGGAACCTGAGGTTCTATTTCAGTATGGGTGAGTATATCCTGCTAACACCATACAGCCTGTGAAGCACCTGGGGTTTAACTGGGCTAGCATGCATAGAACTATTTTAAATCTTCCACAGAAGAGGATAACTCTGGTTTGGAACTGTGATGCTCATGAGGCCAGCAGTGCAAGGGAGGTGATTCTTCCCCTTTGCTCTGCTCTCCTCAGACGCCATCTGGAGTCCTGTGTGCAGTTCTGGAACCCTCAGCACAGGAAGGACATGGAAGTGTTGGAGCGGGTCCAGAGGAGGCCACGAGGATGCTCAGAGGGCTGCAGCAGCTCTGCTGTGAGGACAGGCTGAGAGAGTTGGGGCTCTGCAACCTGGAGAAGAGAAGGCTTCCAGGAGACATTAGAGTAGCCTTCCAGTATCTGAAAGGGGGCTACAGGAAGGCTGGGGAGGGACTATTGACAAGGTCTTGCAATGACAGGACAAGGGAAAATGGGTTTGAACTGGCAGAGGGGAGATTTAGACTGGATGTTAGGAAGAAGTTGTTTGCAGTGAGGGTGGTGAGGCACTGGCACAGGCTGCCCAGGGATGTTGTGGCTGCTCCCTCCCTGGAGGTGTTGAAGGTCAGGTTGGAGGAGGCCTTGAGTGAGCTGTGCTAGTGGGAGGTGTCCCTGCCTATGGCAGGGGGTTGGAACTGGATGATCATTAGATGATGAGCCTGTTGGAGTAGCAGGTACGTGAGGCATGCCCCCTGTAGTATCTGAAACGATCCTTGGTACTGGTGTTTAACCAGCTGAACCTGCCTGTTGTGCCCACAGCTGCACAGTTGAATAAGTCTTCATGTGGAGAGGAATCTTCTTGTTTTATATCTTCTAATTTCCCTCAGTGCTCCTTATTTCATTGTTAGAAGAGACAGTCAGAGCTCTGCCACCCTTACCACACCCGAGAGGATTTGTAGGTACCTGTCACAGCTTCCCCCAGTCATACCCACAGAGACTGCTGTTAATGCATCAGAGTCAACAAAGCTGCACCCAAGGATGAGGCAGAAGTAATACAGAGGTGGGACAGCCTTACCTGGCTGAACCCATAGGATGGTTTCAGCTCAAAGGCTCTTACTCTATTCTTAGACATTTTCATCTGCTAATGCATCAGCCCAGGGTGAGATTCACAGAGAGCAGCGTGTGCCAGTCTCAGGGGAGGTATGACCTCGGTGTGGTGTGCCTCATGAAAAGCACTGCTATGCTGTCAGCATCATCTGTGGGCCTTCTCTGCTGGAACAGAGTGCAGCCTCAGGCATTTACTAGGGCTAAGAAAGCAGCCCAAACCAGACATGTCTTGTCACTCCCCCTCCCCACTGCTGTTAGTGCAACTGA
Source organism: Eubucco bourcierii (assembly GCA_013396675.1). NCBI lineage: Eukaryota > Metazoa > Chordata > Aves > Piciformes > Ramphastidae > Eubucco > Eubucco bourcierii. Next base: position 111,856 of record VWZE01024397.1, on the reverse strand, counting down.
GCTCGTTGGGTGTTGCAATAGACCAAAATCCCTGTGAGAGGGGTTGCCATTCAGTCCCTGTGATGGTGTGGGAGTTACCTGCCCCCCCACACTCTATGAAAATCATCCAGTCTAGACTCAGCCAGCTGAAAGTTAAGGACTGAAGCTCCATTTACAGCTTAGCACAATTTACAGCCAGATTTATACACAATAGATATGAATATTTACAGAAATATACAAGTTAGAGGTAATAGAGAAACAAAATCCCCCTCCCAGAAATCAGAGTCCCCAGGAGGAGTTCCCAATCACCCTTCCACCTTCTCCCCACCCCTCTACTTTACCCCAGGGTTTGCCTTACATGCAAGGGGAGTTTGGAGGATTGGTAAGGGGAATTAGAAGCAGAGTGATTAGTGAAGTTACACAGCAGAAGGCCGGCAGACACACCAGCTCCCAGAGAGAGACTCTCTCTTATCTATATTTGTGTCCTTGTTCTTACACATCTCAGCAAGTCTATGAGTGAAGTAGACATCACCACTGTTTTCTTTTCACAGCCTTTCATCTCATTTTTTTCCCATTGAAATTATTTCCAATTAGCCTCAAACCAGCACAGACCCTCACATTGTTTTTCCCAGAACTTCTGTTTTGCACGTAATGGAAATGGCAGGAAGTTATTCTCTCAACACCTTCTTTAGAAGAGAATGAAGATTTTTGCTTAAAAGTAGAGAATAACAGGGTAATAAAGGAGGAAACAGGGACTAAACCTGTGACCTCCATAGACAACCTCCTGAATAACAAGAGAAAACAGTCTTTAATGAGTGGAAGGCCTCATGTTGTGGTCCTAAATTGTTGCACATCTCCTCTGTGTTGCATGAATTACCAGTAAAGCACGGATGCTTTTTCCCAGTTCTTCCAAGCATTACAACACCTGCAAGAGAAACAGGAAAGACACTTGTTCAACCTTCTGAACTCAGGGAAGAAGTTGTCAGCACATGCAGGCACAGAGGACAGTGGGTTATTTTGAAAAAAAAAAAATATTCTCTGCATACTTGTAAATTAAATCAATGATAGCTCAACCATTCAGGCAAGCAGAGGATTTGGAAGGGCATGTGAGTATCCCACATTGCAGTATAATACACATCCTGTCTGTTTCTGCATTGCTTTGCCTAGTCTATCCCAAAAAACCAGCCATCTGTAGTGAAAAAAAGCAGAGAAAGCATTTGATGCCTGCAACATTTCTGCTTTACAGGCTTTTCAAAGAAGCTTCCTCATCCTGTTTTTCCTATTGTAGTGGGGGTTCTTTTTTTACCTGCAGTACCCACAGAGTGCAGGGAAATGGTGTTTCCTGTTTCAATTACATATTCTTCATTTAAAAAAACCCTCTTTTCAGAACACCAACCTCCTGTGCTGATGTGGATCTTGTAACTACAATGCAGAGTTTGGTGCCTATATTTGTAATGTCTGTTCTTTTGAAGGTTTTGGGTTCTGCCCATAAGAACTGCTGCCTCACTGCCCTTATTTGTAATGTCTGTTCTTTTGAATCATAGAATGGTAAGGTTGGAAGACACCTCAAGGATCATCTAGTTCCAACCCCCTGGCCTTCAACACCTCCAAGGAGGGAGCAGCCACAACCCACAACATCCCTGGGCAGCCTGTGCCAGTGTCTCACCACCCTCACTGCAAACAACTCCCTCCTAACATCCAGTCTAAATCTCCCCTCTGCCAGTTCAAACCCATTGCCCCTTGCCCTGTCATTGCAAGACCTTGTCAATAGTCCCTCCCCAACCTTCCTGTAGGCCCCCTTCAGATACTGGAAGGCTACTCTAAGGTCTCCTGGAAGCCTTCTCTTCTCCAGGCTGCAGAGCCCCAACTCTCTCAGCCTGTCCTCATAGCAGAGCTGCTGTAGCCCTCTGAGCATCTTCATGGCCTCCTCTGGACCTGCTCCAACACTTCCATGTCCTTCCTGTGCTGGGGGCTCCAGAACTGCACACAGGACTCCAGGTGGGGTCTGATGAGAGCAAAGTAAAGGGGCAGAATCCCCTCCCTTGCCCTACTGCCCACACTGCTCTTGCTGCAGCCCAGCACTCAGTTGCTGTCTGGGCTGCATGTGCACACTGCAGGCTCATGTTGAGCTTTTCAGAAAGACATTTTCATGTTGAGCTTTTCAGCTTGAAGAAGTTTTTGGGTTCTGCCCATAAGAACTGCTGTCCCACTGCCTGTATTTGTAATAGGTCTGTTCTTTTGGAGAAGGTTTTGGGTTCTGCCCATAAGAACTGCTGCCCCACTTACAGTCATGTCAGACATTTTGTGCGCTACAACAGCCTCCATCCATCATTTTCACATACAGTGCAGACAGCAGAAGAAATGATACAACAAATCAAGTACACAACAATCTTTCTTTTTTCCTACTAAGGACAAGTTCTCAGCTGCNGACAGGAATAGTTACAGAAATAGACAAGTTAAAGGGAATACAGAAACACAACTCCCCTCCCAGAAATCAGAGACCCCAGGAGGGGCTCCCAACCACCCTTCCACTTTCTTTCTACCCCTCTACCTTATCCTAGGGCCTGCCTTACCTGCAAGGTGAGTTTGGAGGATCAGCAAGGGGAGGTTGGAAGCAGAGTGATTAGTTGGGTTACACAGGAGAAGCCCAGAAGACACAGCAGCTCCCAGAGAGAGACTCTCCATGTTATATATGTTTGTATCCTTGTTTTTATACATCTCAGCAAGCCTGTAAGTGAAGTAGTTATCACCATTGTTTTCTTTTCACAGCCTATAAGCTATTTTTTCTTCATTAAAATATTCCAGTTAGCCTCAAACCACCACACCAGCTGAGAGATATTTAAGATGATTTATTTAAGATGATTTAGAACGTGCGAGGCTGCAGAGTATGAGTACCAAATAACAATTTACTGATGAGAACTCAGAAGGCTGAGCATTTCTGTGTACGTAGGATTTATAGCACACAGGTAGAAGTATTGCTTTGGGCACAGCATTTTCTATTACAATTGTTTTGATTAGGAGATTAAGAGAGGTACTTGAGGTCTTCACAATTGCCAGTCCCCTTGCTCTCTGACGTGGTCTATCTGATCAAAATGTTCTTATACATTGTGTCCTTAGGCTTGGTGTTCATTTGTTTCACACCCTAAGTTAAATAGCATCTGGTTGTAATTATTTTCATAATTGTGGCTGCATAATATGATTCCACTTTTCAAGAACAAGGGCTTCAATTAATTTATTTTTTTTTTTCCTCCATCAAATGTGTGTTGAACAGGGGGAACTTGTGATTCTGGAGAATCCCATGAAAATGATGTCATCCTCTATGCCAAGATTGAAGGCAGGAGGGAACACATCCCTCTTGATACCCTGACTTATGCTGCTTACAAGGTAATAATAATTTTCTACAAAGCAGTTGGATGGGATGAAAAGATCAATCTGTTCACCGTGCGGTGTTGGTTGTTGAATTCCACAGGGACAGCAAACACAACCTTCCTAAGGACATAAATCATGCACACATCTTGCAGTAGTAGGATGCCTGTGCAGAACAGCTCTGCAGTTATTGTTAATCCCTCCTTGCCTGAGCAGGACTCTGGTGTTGGCTGGAATAACAGGCAAATGGGCAATGGGTGAAATGTTTAGCTGTCAGGTGGAAGCTTTACTGATGTCTCTTCACAAATAGTTACTCCTATCTCCATTCAAGGTCCATGGTCTGATATTCAGGACCTACATCCTTAGAGAGTCAGTTGTGGTGGGATCAGTGGCTGGGAAGAGAGCAATTCAGCAGTGCTTGGATGTCTTTGCCATGCCTAATGCTGGAAGTTTCACATTTTACACTTTTTTTCAATTTTAAATCCAGCTGTGTGCCTCTCAGAGGGTCCATAGTGCTGTGGGCATGAACTCAGACTCAGGAGGCAGTTGCTGGTGACATGGACAGGCAGCATCTCCTACACTGATTTTGCAGTCTCCTTCCACCACTCTCAGACAGGACAGTGAGAACCTTGACCTAGAGCAAGGAAGCATACAGTGTCTACCCTGAAAAACCAACTTTGAGCTGTCCTGCTGCTGCTGCTGTGCAGAGGACAGCAAAAATAGATGTGCAATGCATGTACATGTGGACATGCTAGAGGCTGGCAAGCAATTTGCTTATACAGTGTGGGGGAAATTTAGTGGTAGGGATGCAGCTAATTTCAAGTATTTTCACTGCAGCTCTAGCCTTCAGAAAGCAAATGTTTACAGTAGGGCTTGGCCTGAGCTTGACTGAGTCACTTGCATTGTTTCATTGTGCAAGGCTTCCCTCCTCAACTCTTTCTGTGTGAAAGACAGGGTAGAACTTTTTTTTTAAACTAAGGAAACTGTAATTGTAAAATAATTTTTAAAAAAAATTAATTGGGGAACTCAGAGAAAGATAGGATCTGAAGTTACTCTGAATTCATTGTGGAGGTTTATTTTTTTTAAAACAAGCAGTTTTAAAGCTGACCTCCTCTTCTGGCATAATAAAGGTCTAATTATGTTGCTTTAGGACAAAGGGAAAGCTTCATATAGCATTTCTAGCATTTACATCAACAAGACAACATCCTTCCTACACATGCCTGTGAGCTCATGCTGGCACCCCCTTCTCACGTAGTCAGACTTGACATCCCTGTACCCTGCTTTTTGCTTCTGTCAGCTGAAAGGCTCTAGGACAAAGACAATTTGCCATTGCCAGTTGAGCACTGGCAAAATGAACCAGTACTTTTCAGAACACAGAAGGAACAGTCTTTTCTCTAGTGTTTTTATGACCAAGCAGTTTGGTCTTGCTAAGGTGATGAGCAGCATTGGTATTCAAAATGTTAGCAGCTAGGCACATAATAGAAAATGTTTTTATTTGGAATCTTCTGTGGAAAAAGGTGGCTAACAAAGTTAACAGAAAGGAAAGGAGGAGAGAGAAAAGCACTCTTGGTTCAGTAGATATTAAGTTTTTATTTTAAGTAGTATCTTGTGACCTTTTTAAACATTATTTGGTTTATTTAAGCCTGATTTAATTTCTTTTAAAGGTTCCATCTTTGGTTTCTGTTGTCATTAGTCCGGACCTGCAGAATCCTGCAACCAAGTTTTGCCTGAAGCAAAAGAGTCACCAAGGCCATAACAGGAATGTGTGGGCTGTGGATTACTTCCATGTCCTTCCAGTGCTCCCTTCCTCAGTGACTCACATGATCCAGTTTTCCATCAATCTGGGTTGTGGAACTTACCAGCCTGGTAACAGGTACAGCTGGGGAGATCCCTCCTTTGATGGTCAACTTTCTAGTACATTTTGGTTTATAGCTGCTGGGTAAATACTTGGAATGGTTTTATAGAGTGTGGTTGGTTTATAGCTGCTGGGTGAGTACTTGAAATGGTTTTATAGAGTGTGGTTGGTTTATAGCTGATGGGTGAGTGCTTGGAATCGTTTTTGTCAAGAAGAACAAAGCCAGCTAATAATGACAAATATAAGCCAATGTTTCTCTTGATGCCCACAGGCCTAGGTTTGTATGTCTCACATGCAATAAGGAGTCTGTTATATGGACTTCATGTCCAAACTTGCTTTTCTTAGTCCGTGATTCTCAAATATGCTCATGATTTCAGAGCAACTTTTGCTTTAGTTTCTAATGAATGTTAGATTTCCCTCTTAGTACCGTGTGAGGGGGAAGTGTTAAGTGCAAGAAACCTGCCCTGCTGACCTCACAGAGACTGCTGTTGGCACAAGCATGTCTGATTCTTGTGAGACAGGTGATAAATAGTCCTCATCTTACTGACCTCAGCATAAAGATCTCACTGTCTGTAAACAGAGCACAGAACTCCTGCTGGCCTAACTTCACCGATACATTCAGTACTTTTTCTATGTACTTAAGGGAGAGGGGAAGGGAAAGAAGAGAGTAATTTGTGGCTCCATGACTTGTAGTATCATGGAGATGTTGGTTGGGAGGGACCTTCATGGGTCATCTAGTGAAACCTACTGCTCCAGATGGGATTGTGACTTGATAATCTCCATGGATGGGTATTAATTATGCTACCTATGTGGGTGACCTTGTCAAGAGAAGAAGTGTTTTCTATTGTCAAGCTATGTCTTTCTACTGTGGCTGCCAGTACTGAGGAGAATTTGACTCTGCCTCCCTCGTGAGTGCTCTCAGCACCATCACAGGCTGCTGAAGCTCATCCTTCTTCAGCAGGCTGACCTTAGATCCTCAGTGCCTCCTAACTCTCAGTGCTCAAGGCCGTGGGCATCTTGGTCATCTTCTGTTTCACCTCTCCAGTTTCTTGATGTGATAGTTTGAGAGTTCCCTGCCCCCCCCCACACTTTGTAAAATGACCCAGACTAGACTCAGCCAGCTGAAAGTTAAGGACTGAAGCTCTGTTTACAGCTTAGCACAATGTACAAGCAGAGATATACACTATAGACAGGAATAGTTACAGAAATATACAAGTTTAAGGTAATGCAGAAACACAACTCCCCTCCCAGAAATCAGAGACCCCAGGAGGGGCTCCCAACCACCCTTCCACCTTCTTCCTACCCCTCTACCTTACCCCAGAGTTTGCCTTACGTGCAAGAGGGGTTTGGAGGATAGGCCAGGGGAGTTAGAAGTAGAGTGGTTAGTTAGATTATTCAGCAGAGAGGAGGGGACCCACTGGCTCCTAGAGAGAGACTGAGAGACTGTCTTATCTGTGTTTGTGTTCTTATACATCTCAGCAAGCCTATGTGTGAAGCAGACATCACCATTGTTTGCTTTTCACAGCCTATAATATAATTTTCTCCATTAAAATACCCCAATTAGCCTCAAGCCAGCACACTTGTCATCCTTCTTCTGAGAGGGGATCCAAACCCAAACTGTCCACTGTCCTCCTTTTCTTTAGGTGTATGTGTGTTTATCCTGATCATTTATGAGGTTTAGGTTACTTTATATATTCTTGCAGAGTCAAGAGCTTAAGAGACTGTAAATTCTTTCACATCTGTGTCTCATGGCATCTACTTCCAGTTGGAGAGAGCTGCATTAACACTGAAAGTCCTAGCAGACATACAGGGCAGCAGATTCAAGGGGCAGCAAAACATAAGGCATTGCACTGATGGCTGATAGGAAGGGGAGGCAGCAACATTTTTCTACACAGAAAATGAAAACCTTGCCTGTAAACATGTTATATAAAGTCTGTCTCAGTCTATTAGCTGATGGGGATTGGTATATAGTTGGAAAGATTAATATTCTGGCACAGGTTGCCCAGAGAGATTGTGGCTGCTCCCTCCCTGGACGTGTTCAAGGCCAGGTTGGACAAGGCCTTGTGTGACCTGTACTTAGTGGGAGGTGTCCCTGCCTATGGCAGGGGGTTGGAACAAGATGATCCTTGAGCTCCCTTCCAACCTTTGCATTCTATATGATTCTTTCTTCATGCAAACTATTTCTGAAGCAGAAGAGAGCTTTCTCTTAACAAAGGAAGGACTAAGTCCCCGTTATGCCTGTTGGGAAGTGCTGCTGTACTAGGGAAATCCCATCTCCTGCTCTCCAGCATTGTTCATAATGCTTTCATTACCACAGATGTGAGAGGGGCTTGCTGAATGCATGCAGTAAATATGACCCTCTAAGGTATCAGCAGAGCTAAATGGGAAATAAATTACTCAAAACCTTCCTAAACCATTTTAATACACAGTGATGGTACATTTAAATAAAGTAGTATTGTCAGCAAGTTGTAATGAAAAGGAGAAGTTATAATCCAATAATTTAGTACTGAGGTGATGAATTATGACTTTTATAATGTTCCACTGACATTACTTTAAATAAAACAGAACATTACAAGCTAATTATCTGGAGGAAATTAGAGGAGTATTTCAACAGAATACCATATCCAGAATAAATCAAGCACTTTCTATATTACTTTTTCAAGGTCTTCAGAATGTGAGACATCTCAGGGTTTCTTGAGGCTCCCACGTTGTAAACAGTGGTGGGGTTTTTTAAATATGCAGTGAAACACAGAGGAAAAAAATCTGGTGAGAGCTTTTGGAAAGATGAACTGGACAAGGAATTTTTGGGAGAAGGGACTCTCAGGCTCACTGGATGGTCGCGCAGAGCTTCTGGTTCTCTCATGAAACCGTCTGCACGTGGATGGTTTGATTTATTACTTGTCTCTGAAATCAGAGAACAGCAGCCTCTTTCAAAGCTAATCTGGAGGTTTTGTATGTGGTTGTGTTACCAAATCCACAAAATGCACCACTGAGCACTCCAGGCTCTGTAAGATGGGAGGAATCCTTCAAAGACCGCTGTAGCTGGGCAGCACAGAGGTTCCCACAGCTCTTGGGGGCTCCATCTGCTACAAGAGTTCTGTGAAGGTTGCCTGTTCCCTTGTTCCCTCTGCAGTTCTTGAGGGGGCTGGCTGCTTTCACTGCTTCACAATGCTTTTCTGATCTCCGTTTAGATGTGATGAGTGAAGGAGACAGATGACCAAGGGGTCCAAATAAGTTAACATTTGTCAGCAACAGAAGGCAAGAGCCAGCCAGAGTAGGACTAGCCAGTGATCTCTTACCACAGTCTTAAGAGCTGGCACTTAGAAGTGTCCTGTGCTCACATGATGCTGTCTAGCCATGACTGGTCCAGGCTTTCTCTTCATTACTTTTGAAACCATTTCCAGATGAGATAGAAAAGTACCAGCAGCTCATTTAACAGCAACAGCAGCAGCATAAAAACCCTAGCTACATGGTGGCTGAACAAGGACATGATCTTTAGACAATCCTCAGATTGGAGGCTACCCTTTTAGACTTAAATACTCAGATTTGTTTCATGTTTGTTGTTAAGGAGGGGTTGAGTCTGGGTTGTAAATGAACTGTAATAAGGCTGATATAAAAATATTAAATATTTTATTAAATAAAGAAAATCCCCCCAACTTACTTACAATTCACACACAGATTCTAATCTGCGGTCGGTAAAACTCTCTTTGCAGAGTGTATATATATTTAATCAAGTTAAAATGTATATATATTTAATCAAATTAATTTAAATTACATTAAGAGACATTTAGAAAAACGTGAGCAGCTAGAGAGTCCTGCAGCACAAACTGCAGCCTTAAGGCTAAACATAAACTGTCATGAATTTCAGAAAGAGAATTTACTCACTGATTGGAGCCTCAGTATTAACACCTGGAAAGTGTGGATAGAAACTTAAATCATAGAATCATAGAATAGTAAGGTTGGAAGGGACCTCAAGGATCATCTAGTTCCAACCCCCTGCCATAGGCAGGGACACCTCCCACTAGTACAGGTTACTCAAGGCCTCATCCAATCTGGCCTTGAACACATCCAGGGAGGGAGCAGCCACAACCTCCCTGGGCAACCTGTTCCAGTGTCTCACCACCCTCACTGGAAAGAACTTCCTCCTAACATCCAGTCTAAATCTCCCCTCTGCCAGTTTAAACCCATTGCCCCTTGTCCTGTCATTGCAAGACCTTGTAAATAATCCCTCCCCAGCCTTCCTGTAGGCCCCCTTCAGATACTGGAAGGCTACTATCAGGTCCCCTCGAAGCCTTCTCTTCTCCAGGCTGAAGAGCCCCAACTCCCTCAGCCTGTCCTCATAGGAGAGCTGCTCCAGCCCTCTGATCATCTTTGTGGCCCTCCTCTGGACCCGCTCCAACACTTCCATGTCCTTCCTGTGCTGAGGGTTCCAGAACTGCACACAGTACTCCAGGTGGAGTCTGACGAGAGCAGAGTAAAGTGGCAGAATCCCCTCCCTTGCCCTGCTGGCCACGCTTCTCTTGATGCAGCCTAGGACTCGGTTGCTGTCTGGGCTGCATGTGCACACTGCAGGCTCATGTTGAGCTTTTCATCAACCCAGACTCCAAGGTCCTTTTCCTCAGGGCTGCTCTCCAGCCATTCACCACCCAGCCTGGATTTGTGGAAGAATAAGGAAAGATATAGTCCCTGCCGCGTGCTGGCCTTCCGTGCGGTGGTGATGCGATGTGGTTTCGCTGTTTGCGTAGCTCCAATGGGACACGTTGACTGAGGAGACCCAGGGACGCGAGGCAAACCCTCCGTGGCTCTCAGGAGGCTATCGGAGCGGTCAGCCCCTGGGCGAAGCAGGATCCCGATTTCCGGGCTGGAGCAGAGCGATCGGCAGCGAGGCTCGGCCAAGGGCTCGGCTCTCGATCTAGAGCGGCAGGTCGGCAAGTCCCAGTGTCGCAAAGTTGCCGTGGGGCTGTTTCTTGGGCTCGGCCAGCATCAAACGGACTGGGGCTGGGCTGAGCTCAGACAGGCAGCTGTACCCCAGCGCGGGGCGAGCCCTGCAGTGCCCTGGGTCGGTACGACAGACAGACGGGGTCAGGTCTGCCGTTTGTGGGGAAAAGGCAAGTTCCCTGCTAGGTGATGCTGAGCAATGCCAACAGGCAGCAGACAAAATCATAACTGTAGAAGCAGCGAAAATGAATTGGTTTGGGTTTTTTAAGAGTTTTGACTGAGTGTTTTGGCCAATAGTAACAGACAAAAAAACATTCCTGGAACCGATCCCAAGTCACCTCACCAAAAAAGGGAGATGTACAAGCCCAGCACTGTGACCTTTGTTTACCAGAAACAAAGCAGGGTGTACGGTTAACTCCAAATATGGAGTCTCTATGGCAGACTGGAAGGCGCCAAGGCTTTTGTCTGCTTTCCCTCTTCTTCCACCCGGGAAGAAGGGGAGAAGGGAGGTGGGGGGACAAGATGGGTATTTAGGTATAATTTAGGCCTTCCACCACATTTGTACTTTCAGAACCTGTTGTATTTAAAGTCTGCTTGAATTTACCCTTCAGTATCAGTAATTTTGCAGCAGTGCATTTGATGACTTCTCAGTGTTGGTACTTTACAGCTGTGTTGACGACAGGGAGGCTCATGGTGTCTTTCTCCTTTCTCTCCTTCACTGTGTTGCCAGTGTCAGCTTGGAGTTTTCAACCAACCATGGTCGCTCCTGGTCCTTGCTCCACACCGAGTGTTTGCCTGAGATCTGTGCTGGGCCTCACCTCCCCCACAGCACCGTCTACGCCTCTGAGAATTACAACGGGTGAGAGTGCTCTCTGCAAACCTAACTGAGATGCAAGAGTAGAGAAGTGAATAATAGGTGACAGAAGAAAGCAGCAAAGCACACAACTCCGTGTCATCTTTCATTTTTGACTAGCTGAGGACAGCAAGGAAGGAGTGTTCTGGTCTCCTGGCTGCCCAGTAATGAAATTTGAAATATATGGGGCTGCTTCTGCGGTGTGGTATTTTTGATGCTAAAGATAAATTACCAGAAAACCCCTGTAGGCAGCATGCTGGTAATCAGAGGAAAAGTTATACCTTGTCAAAGCCATGAAAGTTTTCTTCTTAGTCAGGGGAACCATAAGTCAAAACCATATTTACATCCTCAGACACCTTTACTCACGATCCCAATATTGGGTTACAATGAAGCACTTTCTCTATGCTTCTGCAGATGCAGATTGTTGTTAGTGCCACTTTCTTATACCTATACTTCTCTTTATTAATCCTCTTTGGCACTGTTCTGACCATAGAGTGAGCTGTGACATCTTGTTGTGTAGTGCTGATCCCATGACAGGATATTCTCCTGAATCCCAGATTTCACAGACACTTCAGAGCAGCTGATGCAACTATGGAAAGAAAGTGTAGATGAAGCATTGTAGATGAAGATGATTCTGTGCCCTTTTCATAGGAGCCATTACCCTTGGTGTCTGTAGCAAGTGTAGACCCACGGAGGATAGGAGAATGATGCAGCAGGCTACATCCTCTGCGTCACTCTTCTCACCCCCAACAGTGTGCACCAGGGAGCTCAGCTGAACCAGAGGGCTTAATGCAATGTACAATGTAGAAGCTATTTGTTATGGTGGTGAAGTCACTACAGCAAAGCAAGTCAAGGTCTTTGCTGGGTCCATGCATTCATACGAGGGAGTTTAGAATGTAATAATTAAGGTGTGTGAGTGGTACGCAAAATACCGTGGGCCACGCGCTTTGGGGTTTTTCAGTTGTAGTTTCTAAAGCTGCAGTAACTCCACAGCTTTATTTGAGCAGACTTCAGAATTACAGACTGTCAGAAAGCTCCCAGTGTGAGTAAGCACACCTGCAAGCCTCAAGCTGCCCAGCAGTGTGAAATGTTAGCCTGATGTTGGTGTGTTGCAGGTGGAACCGAATAACTTCTCCACTTCCCAATGCTGCACTAACAAGAGACACCAGGATTCGGTGGAGACAGACAGGACCAATCCTTGGCAACATGTGGGCAATTGATAATGGTCAGTATTCTTGTACATGAAGGTGACACATTGGAAGGGTTAGTTTATTTGTGCTGCTCCAAAGGAACATGTTTTCCACAACCGCAATGCAGAGGATTTTCAGTTTGTTAAATTCCTTTTCTTGCTATCAGTCATGTTGTGAAGCTAGAGGAGAATGCTGCCATTTGGAAAGACACTAACCTAATATAGAACCCTTCTTTTTTCTTTTCATTAGATGCTTTCCAGGAAAAACTATTGGTGGAAGGGGCTTAATACAACATTTCCTCTGACTGCTTACCCCTGATTACACAAATAGGTACCACACTGCACTATGAAGGGTATTTGCTGTGCCAGCTAAGGATCAGTTACAGGATCTGGGACATGTTTTTCCTTCTGGACATAGAAGACCTTCATAAAGCAATGCTGCTACCAAAACACTTGCAAAACTTTTATACTGTTGACAGTATCTTCAGGGGGAAAGTGCCATCTGTTTCAGGGAACTATTTGTTCTTTGAGGAAATTATTTCTTACCTCCTCGTTCTTCAAATGAATGTGAAGAAATGGGAGGAACTTAAATTGACTCAGAATTATAAAGCTAAGTGGAGAGAATAACAGGGACAGTATTCATAGGAAATGCTTTAAATGGCAGGGAAAATACTTAGTAGCAGGATAAAATAGCTGCAATGTACAAAGTGCAGAAGCAAGTATGACTGAAACTGTTAGCTATGAGAAGGTGCACAGTTTTTAGCTTGCTCATTAGCCTTAAATGATTTGGGACTAAGTAAACTCCACAGAGAATTTGTTTTGTTAGATGTGTGAAGTGTGTAAATTGAAGATTCATAGTGATGTCAAATAGCCTGGGACGTTTTTCAGTGACTGCAAGGTTTGGTGTGGAGCCTGGCAATGGTAAATTGTTACAAAATTCTTAAAATAGATTAATTTCTAGGTTTGGAAAGAAAATCCTTGAAACCGATAAGGTAATGCCACAAATTAAAGTTATCAACAGTGGCATCGTCTTGACATTCTTCATAGAGAGTTGGTGCTCTTCTTTATGCACAGAGGAATCAGTACACCCTCAGCAAGTGTGCAGATGGCACCAAACTGTGTGGCACAGTCGACTTGCTAGAGGGCAGGGATCCATCCAGAGGGACCTGGACAGGCTGGAGAGGTGGGCCCAGGCCAACCTCATGAAATTCAACAAGGCCAAGTGTAAGGTCCTGCACCTGGGTAGGCACAATCCCAAGCACAAATCCAGGCTGGGTGGGGAATGGCTGAGAGCAACCCTGAGGAAAAGGACCTGGGGGTCTGAGTGGATGAAAAGCTCAACATGAGCCTGCAGATTGCACGCACAGCCCAGAAAGCANGGCCACGAAGATGCTCAGAGGGCTGCAGCAGCTCTGCTGTGAGGACAGGCTGAGAGAGTTGGGGCTCTGCAGCCTGAGGAAGAGAAGACTTCCAGGAGACCTGATAGCAGCCTTCCAGTATCTGAAGGGGGGTGCAGGAAGGCTGAGGCAGGACTACTGACAAGGTCTTGCAATGACAGGACAAGGGGCAATGGGTTTGAACTGGCAGAGGGGAGATTGAAACTGGATGTCAGGAGGAAGTTCTTAGCAGTGAGGGTGGTGAGACACTGGCACAGGTTGTTCAGGGAGGTTGTGGCTGCTCCCTCCCTGAAGGTGTTGAAGGCCAGGTTGGAGGAGGCCTTGAGTGAGCTGTACTAGTGGGAGGTGTCCCTGCCTATGGCAGGGGGTTGGAACTAGATGATCCTTGAGGTCCCTTCCAACCTTACCATTCTATGATAATATACATCAAAAAGAAGGGAGGAAGAAGGGGAAATGAAGATGTATAAACAGAAGATGTCTGTGAGCATCCACAGAGATGAGCTGCTTCCTAGCAAACTGCGAGCGTAGGGTGCTTACAGATGTTCACAGAAACAAGAACAAGACAAAACCAAGACAGATCCAAATTCTTTACAACAGAATAATTAAGAAGGCTTTAAAAATCAGTAGGCAATTCATCTGTCTGCACTACCTTGGCTTGCACAAGAAAATACAATTCCATCAAAGAATGCTGCCAGTGGGAACCAACTTCAAAGAAGAGCCTGCTTCAAGATGTGTTTGGGTGTAGAACGACAACAGGGGAATCACTACTGAGTGCTTCATAGGTGTTGTGTGCCTCCTTTGTTAGACACTTGTGAAACTGAGGCTTTACACTGTTTTACAGGGAAATACTTAAAAATATTGGCAAGCCACTCTCATTCTTGGAGCTGAAGAATTGTCAAGGTTTCAGGGCTCTGACTTTTAGCTTCACAACTGTTTCTTATGTGAATTAAGTTTTAAATGAAATCTGGAAGCTGGCCATCGTTCAGAAATGCTGGAAAACTGCCGCTTTCCATAAAGCTTTTTTTGCATTTTGAATGACATCATTACATCTTTACCCCTTCCCCTTTTACCACCCCCTCAAAAAGACCTCAGAAGACACAAATACATCAAACAGAACAGAAGTTTTGCACCCTGAAAAGTGAGAAAATCTTGACATTACGTCAAATCTGATGGGGAGTTAGGTACAGGGAGCAACTAGTAGGGTTTTAGAGTACATACCAGGGAGTAATGACATGCTGCTGTGGTGAGCAGCACCATAAAACTAGGAAAGGAAAATTAGTACTGCTGGTTGTAGGTGATTTCACAGTGGTGACTCTGAGTTACGTTCTAAAAGGCACAGTGCAAGTGGATAACTCCAAGTAATAGGCATTCTTTAATAGAAAATATTACTTTGTTTCTGGCTAAGGCCTTTTTGTTGTGTTGGATTGGAAGAATTTTGTCCATGAGCTTTGGGCTACACCTAGATTAATGCATTTGGCCTATCCATCCCAGACTAATGCTTTTTTTTGTAGCAGTGCAGTGGGATGGTGCTTGTTCTGAGATTTGCTCACCTTTCCATCCTTCATGCTCTTCACTAAATGTTAGCACTGTTGATTAGGAGTCAGTGGAAGAAGATGAAGTAAAAGATTAAAACAGGTGTTTGAATTGTATGTGAGTTGGAGTCTTATTCCACTTGAATCTGTGAAAGTGTATCATATCTAATAACTGCTTAAGATGTCTCAGGGCAAGTTTTAATTCCAGCAGGTCCAGCAAAATTAAGTGTGTGGGTTTCAGTGGGAGAAGCAGCAGCACAGCTTTTGAAACTGCAAGACTGTTGTAGGAACGTGCTAGTATCTATATTGAATCACATCTCTGAAATAAGATGAAGAGAAAGCAATGCACAGCAAATCATCTGATTTCATTCAGCCTTGCAAGAATCAGGTGCATTAATTAAACCATCACTAATGTACCGAGCCACAGATAGACCTCATCCATTAAGTAATACATTATCCCTGGCTATCCTTTTGTGGATATCCAGCTAGGGGGTTTTAAATAAATCAAATAGCTCTGTGATCAGGTGTGTGTACTGTCTTGTGCTCATTATATTGTGTTTATCACATACACAACCCTTCATTTAGCTGTTTTCTTTTCTCTACAGTTTACATTGGTCCATCTTGCCTCAAATTCTGCTCAGGGCGAGGACAATGTACCAGGAATGGCTGCAAGTAAGAGTTCTAATTCAATACTTGTCTTCAATTGCTGTCACATAGTTGATATCACCTGATGATCTGAAAGTTGAAGTGATTTTCATTTCAACCCTTGCTTTTTGAGCTGACTAACTATAAAACTAACACAGCTCCAGAAGGCATAGAGCTAACTGAAAAACTGAAGATCAGTCTTTCTAAACTGCAGATGGTGTCATTCTCTGTTAATAATTTTCTTCTGGGAGAGAGGATAACTTCCAGTTCACTTTAAAGCACGCTACGGATCACACTGAAATGTTAGCGATGCATGCTTCACGTTGGTGTTCAGGTTTGGGAGTGCACCACTTCTATATAAAATTTTGGGATAGAATCACAATTGTCATAGTTGTAATATCACATAGCCTAGCAGACTTCAAGGACAGAAGGCCAGCATTCCACTGTTTTCTGAAGGTCTGGCTTGTTAAAAGTATTCCAGTCTAAAACGTAGAAGTTACTTCCTCAAAACCTGTGAGCACATGCTAAACCAGATGTGGTACAGCTGGTTTTAGGTCTTAACAAAAGTGTGATCCATGAGGTGCTCTGTTCTGTGCCTCGGTTTCTTGTAATCACATCTGGCATGCTGCAGATAACAGCCCGTTAATCATTTTACTTAACAATAAGTGTGTTCCAAAAATAGGTAGATACATTTCTGTGTTATGTATGGAGCACCTGGAGTTGTATATGGAGTACCTGGAGTCCCGTGTGCAGTTCTGGAGCCCCCAGCACAGGAAGGACATGGAACTGTTGGAGCAGGTCCAGATAAGGCCACGAAGATGCTCAGAGGGCTGCAGCAGCTCTCCTGTGAGGACAGGCTACAAGAATTGGGGATCTTCAGCCTGGAGAAGAGAAGGCTTCCAGGAGACCTTAGAGTAGCCTTCCAGGATCTGAAGGGGGCCTACAGGAAGGCTGGGGAAGGGACTATTGACAAGGTCTTGTAATGCCAGGACAAGGGGCAATGGGTTTGAACTGGCAGAGGGGAGATTTAGACTGGATGTTAGGAGGAAGTTGTTTGCAGTGAGGGTGGTGAGACACTGGCACAGGTTGCCCAGGGAGGTTGTGGCTGCTCCCTGCTTGGAGGTGTTGAAGGCCAGGTTGGAGGAGGCCTTGAGTGAGCTGTCCTAGTGGGAGGTGTCCCTGCCTATGGCAGGGCGTTGGAACTAGATGATCCTTGAGGTCCCTTCCAACCTCACCATTCTGTGATTCTATGGATTTGTGGAGTCTTCATAATGATGGTTATTTTTTTAATTGGAAAAGCAAGTACTAGCTAAAAGGGGATCATTGGCTATGCAACACCTAAATAAAGGTTAAAGAGGTCCTCATGTTTGAGAGGGACTTTGTAGGTATCTTCAGTTCACGAACAACTGTGGCCACTCTGCTGGTTTGCCAACCAACCACAGGAGAAGATGAGTCATGAATTGCAGCGTTCAGTCTTCCTCACCCACAGGTGTGACCCTGGCTTTTCGGGCCCAGCGTGTGAGATGGCATCGCAGACCTTCCCCGTGTTCATCTCGGAGAGCTTCACCAGCTCTCGCCTCTCCTCCTACCACAACTTCTACTCCATCCGGGGCGCCGAGGTCAGCTTCGGCTGTGGGGTGCTGGCCAGCGGCAAGGCCCTGGTGTTCAACAAGGATGGCAGGCGCCAGCTGATCACCTCCTTCCTGGACAGCTCCCAGTCCAGGTGAGAGAGGAAGAGCAGTAATAATTTGAGGCAGAGAAATTCAGGACCTCCTCCCCTTCTTCCTGCAGCCTTGTATGTGGTTAAGATGATTGTTTTAACAGGAAGAAAAGTTTTGTACAAACTCCTGGTTCCATATTGTTACGGTGATTTCATAGCCTTGCCTGTTTTCCTCCTCTCTTCTGAATAACAGAGTCCAAAACAGACTAGAGGGGAAGTTATTGTACAACTCAGATGGAAAATATGAAATGTTAATATCAAACCTGAGCGTCAAAGCCAAGTGCTAATTAATTATTTATAGGGTTGTGTTTATTTGACAGCTTGTGGCAGCTGATTAGATCCATTCACTACCTCTCCCTCCCCTTCAGTGCCTGATAAATAATTAAATGCCGTAAAGATTGGCATTTTTTAACTATGTGTGCCACAGTGCATCACTTGGCAGTAAAAACAAATCACATGTACAAACCCCCATGAATGATATTTATCAAAGTTTGTTTAGATTGAGAAGATCTGAGAACAACCTTGTTAGAAACGCCCCCCCCCCAACAAACCATTATGCAAACGGTGCCCTAGCAACATTTGTGTAATTCCGTTGTAGGTTCCTGCAATTCACACTGCGCCTGGGCAGCAAGTCAGTCCTGAGTACCTGCAAAGCACCTGACCAGCCCGGGGAGGGAGTGCTGCTGCACTACTCCTATGACAACGGCATCACCTGGAAGCTCCTGGAGCACTATTCTTACCTTAACTACCATGAACCAAGGTATATGCACCAACTTTACAAGTTTATCTATGCACTTCATGCTGGTAGTGGTGAGTGTGGAGTCCCAAGCTGATGTGGTGTGGGAGTGAGCAGAGTGCAGATCACTTAATGCACACTAAAAGTTTCTGCTGGGAACTTCCCGGTTTTGCCTGCCTCTCTAAAAGTGAATGCATGGATTTAATGGCATTCAGGTCCTGGGTGATAGGACAAAGCAAGTGGAGGCAATGTGGGACAAGGGGTAGAAATGTACTGATGGGAGATAGGGGAATGTTTCTGCCCATGGAAGCAGCCTGATTTCTTGTAAAGAAAAATTAACATCAATTATTTGTAGCTTTGGAGTCATAGATACCTTCAGTAAATCATCCTCTGGGGTTAGGAGTTTGCAGGCAGAGCAGGACAACCGAGACAAAATCTGACTGTGAGGATCTCTGCAGGTCGGCAGGGAAACCGAGTGCTCTCTTTGTAAGGGGATTATGGCTGTGTGCCTGTGAGTTGAGCTTGGTGCCCTGGGAGGATCTGCTGGAGCCTGTGCCTGCAGATTGTACAAAACCCGGAGAAGCTGAACAAAGAGCTCACCTCACCTAGAAGCATATGTGCTTGGTGTCAGATTAGAGAGAAATGTATCTCATGTATTTAAAGAAGGTCATCTTTGCTGTTACAGTTGTGAGACCACCCACCAATTTTAATGAAGCAATGCAAAATCAGGAGCCTCCATGAGCACACCTGTCCTGCAAGCACAGAACAATGTGAGCTGGCTCTGTGTCAACACATTCCAGTCTATAAGCATCCACCTTCAAAAGGTGATGCAGCAGAGCAAATAAATTCCACTGGAAACAGAGACTCTGCAAGGGGGATTGTGAGAGGCAGAGTCAGTTATGGTATTGAGGGTCCTGTTCCAGCCAGTCTATTGCTGCCCAAGGCTGATTTTAAACTGGGTGCTTTTCTCTAGCCCTCCAGCCAGTGCCTGAGACGTCAAGAGTGGAACTGCAGATAAGTCTACAAGTCACTTTACCTATGGCTTTCAATGTTTATATTTACTGAGCTCAGGTCAATACACTTTAAAAAAATATTAGATTTTCTCATCTTGTTAATAACTCAATACAACATCATAAAATGGCATCAAAAAATCTTGTCATTAAATGCATTTCCTGGGAGCTATAATAAATACTCCAAAACCTGAGAGGAATGACTGTATTTGGTAGAAGGACACTGAATGGAGACTTCAGTTTCTGTAGCTTTAAAAGTTTACAAAGGAAAGATCCTATGAACTGGAGCACTTAATAAGCTTTCTTCAAAGTTTCCTTTCCCAATTTTTATTACAGTCACATCTATATTTTATATGGCACTCTTTTTAATTCTTAAATTCAAGATTACAGTTGTAAGAATTCTATTTCCCTGAAGGTCTTTAATATATAGGAATATGAAATATTTATAACAAAAAAGGAAAATATACATTCCGGTGACTAATTTTAATGAAGTTTAAGATATGGTGGTGAGACACTGGCACAGGTTGCCCAGGAGGGTTGTGGCTGCTCCCTCTGTGGAGGTGTTGAAGGTCAGGTTGGACGAGGCCTTGAGTAACCTGTACTAGTGGGAGGTGTCCCTGCCTATGGCAGGGGTTTGGAACTAGACAATCCTTGAGGTCCCTTCCAACCTTACCATTCTGTGATTGTATAATATAAATGTAGTAAATGTTATTGATGCTAGAACCTTTTCTTGGGTTTTGAGATTAAGTATGAAACGCAGCTTCTGCTGCTTGGACAGGGCAAAGAGCTAAGCATAACATACACATGTTAGAAAGGTTTTGCCGTGGGCTATGTAATGGTCCACTCCAAGTAGATGGAAAAATGACAATAGATACAAAGCTGAAATTACTGCTGACAATAACTATGATGAATAACATGAAGAAAGCTTCACCTTTACATATCATCTTGTCTGAAAAATATCAGCATTTTTGGTAACATAGATGGACTGCCGCGAAGTTTGGCAATCAATCTGTACCCAGAAATTTAATTAATCTTCAGTCATACAAAAAATAATTGCAGATTTAATGTTCTGCTGAAAAGGTGCATTTAATCTGCTCAGGTTTGACAGCTGCATTTTTCTTCTGAGCAGAACAGCGGTGGCTTTTCAACATTAGCTATGCGCATAGCTTGAGAGAATGAGAGCAGAGCAAAGGTCTCCCAGCTGGCTTTTGAGAAACCTGATGGTAGCTGGTGATGGTGGTGGGAACACTTTTCTTCTCTGCAGCACCGAAGTCATTAGCAACAATTCCCCTCCATCAACATCTATCTCCAACACATCAAAGCCAGACAGGACAAGCTGTTAGAACTGAAGGTGCAGTCAGGGTCTGCATGCTAACCTGTGTGACATTGTGTGGGAGCCTAGAGGAAGACCGGGGAGGGATTATTTACAAGGTCTTGTAATGACAGGACAAGGGAAAATGGGTTTAAACTGGCAGAGGGGAGATTTAGACTGGATGTTAGGAGGAAGTTCTTTGCAGTGAGGGCAGTGAGACACTGGCACAGGTTACCCAGGGAGGTTGTGGCTGCTCCCTCCCTGGAGGTGTTGAAGGCCAGGTTGGAGGAGGCCCTGAGTGACCTGCACTAGTGGGAGGTGTCCCTGCCTATGACAGGGATTGGAACTAGATGATTTTTCAGATCCCTTCCAACCATACCATTCTATGATTCTAACACTGTAAAATTGCCTTTGCCTAGTCCCCTGGGATGGAGAGTTTATTTTAACATGTGTTCAATATTTCAGCACCCAGTAGGCATGTCAGCAATGTATGTCCTGAGTTAGGATTGTCTGTGCATCACTGTCAGTGAGAAGTAGTGCCTATGTGGGCAAACCTATGGGAGCTAAGAGTGAAAGGGAAGATGCAGGCATCAGCAGAGGTTATAGCAGAGAATTAGCTCACACAAATGCCAATACACTGGTTACAGTGCTCCTTCTAGGCAAGCTGCAGACATCCCTCAGTTTCAACCTGCTGAAGGATGGAAGAAAAAATCATCATTTTCTTTTGGTATCAGTAGCAGTTTTGTGTCATTTGTGCCTTTAAAAATTGGCCCAAAAATTCAGAGTTACTGAAACCTCGTTAGGAAACCCTTGGTAGAAAGAAAGTCCTTGTGGTTTATTCACATGCCAGAGAGTAGTGGGGTATGGTCTTTCTCTTAGCAGAAAGAGACATCATTCAGGCAGGTTTATTGGTGCAGCAAAAGAAATGTGTCCACCATACATAAGTGTGTGCACTGCTTGTCCCTTGCTGCTGCAGCACAGCAGCTGCCACCTCTGTCTGTCCCTTAACACTGCTCTCTTCAGCCTGTGACTGGCAGAAAACAGCTCCCAGGAATACCAGCTAGGAATTTATATGTACATCCCACCTGTTTAACTAAACCATTTGTTTTTTTCCTTGATAAGGGACGAATGTATTCTTTAAAATCAGTGTGACACTGAACAACAGTATCATAAACCTAACAAGTAGTTTTTAAGAGTGTGATTTTGCACTAAGAGTGCTGCAGGCACAGAACTGTTTCATATGTGAAGAGAAAAACATAACAGCAGGTCACTTAGCCTTAAACCTGGAAAAACCTTGCTGCTAAAGTGTAACTTTTTTATTCCAGTTCACCTGATTTGTCATTTTATCCACATTTCCTCTGAGACAGGAAGAAAAATATCAGCTACATGACAAGCTTGCCAAAACCCCTTCTGCCAGCAAGTGTTGGTGCACCAGTAGAGACAAATGTGCCTGTTGCCATTCCATTTCTCAGCTTACCTGTGTTGCATGGGGCACTATGGTCCTGGTGATTTACAGAGCTTTCAAGAAGGTGTCATTGCTCTGGCAATTAATGCATGCTCCCCGATGCCATAGGCAATAATTGCTCCTGTACATTAGATATTACTCTTAATTTTCTTTGCAGTTTGTCTACTATAGGTTTGTTGACATAGCTGGCCATGACAGATCAGGTGACCTTGTGTGCCAGAAGTGCCAGTGAATTACCTCTAGTTGCATCATTATGTAACTACAGAAGAAAAGTGTCTGCATAAAAGACTACACCTAACAACACTGTCTGACAAGCTGAACCTTTTCCACTGACTGTGGAATGAACCTTTTCCACTGACCAAAGATGATCAGAGGGCTGCAGCAGCTCTCCTATGAGGACAGGCTGAGAGAGTTGGGACTCTTCAGCCTGAAGAAGAGAAGGCTTCCAGGATACTTTATAGTAGACTTCCCATGTCTGAAGGGGGCCTACAGGAAGGCTGGGGAGGCACTATTGACAAGGTCTTGCAATGACAGGATGAGGGGCAATGGGTTTAAACTGGCAGAGGGGAGATTTAGACTGGATGTTAGGAGGAAGTTGTTTGCAGTGAGGGTGGTGAGACACTGGCATAGGTTGCCCAGGGAGGTTGTGGCTGCTCCCTCCCTGAAGGTGTTGAAGGCCAGGTTGGAGGAGACCTTGAGTGAGCTGTGCTAGTGGGAGGTGTCCCTGCCTATGGCAGGGGGTTGGAACTAGATGATCCTTGAGGTCCCTTCCAACCTTACCATTCTATGATTCTATGATTTGTGGGGGCAGGGTGTTCTAGGGCAAGAGCAACACAATCCTGATGCCAGTGCTGTGTAAAAACAGGCATAGATGTTAAGAGCATGCATGTCTTCAGGCTAGGATAAAATCCACTGAGTCTGAGAAAATGGTGCTGGAATTCCAATGTCCTTGTCAGCTGATCACCTTTTGCCAGTCTAGGATCCTGGGCTTCAAATTAAAGGCATTCTTTTGCCAAGGGAGTGCGCCTTTAAATTTGTAGAGTTCTGTAATAGCAGCAATATTTACAAAATTGATGGAAATGGATGTGTCTTTCACACATGACTATCTCTTACAAATACATTGGGTAGCAAGAGAACTGAAGGTTCTTTTGTCACTGTTAGAAGCTACTCCAGTAGATGCTAAGGCAGGTATCTCGAGTTCCAAATTTACTCATGTTTTTTAGAGTCATTAAGGAAAAGCAATCATAAAACACATCCCCGTGGAATTATTGCAAACAGGAAAAACTTTGGATAATAAATTTGGTTTTTGTTTTCCAGAATCATTTCAGTGGAGCTGCCTGAGGATGCAAGACAGGTTGGCATTCAGTTCAGATGGTGGCAACCATATCACTCATCTCAAGGAGAAGACGTGTGGGCAATCGACGAAATCATCATGACCTCTGTGCTTTTCAATAGCATCAGTCTGGACTTCACCAACCTAGTTGAAGTCACACAGTCTCTAGGTTTCTACCTGGGAAATGTTCAGCCTTACTGTGGACATGACTGGACTCTCTGGTGAGAAATTTATTCATTTCTATTCTGCTTTGTCTGTTCATCCTGCTAAGAATGAAGTGATTTCTGCAAATGAGTCTTTCTGGCAACTGCTCAGAATAATTGTGTCTTATCCTCACATTATGGAGCAAGTACAGTTGCTAATCTAATTGCAATTAGCAGTGAGTTTTTCCACCCCATTGCACAGAGATTTATGTTTGATGGGAACTTTAAATGTAACATCATTTCTCCACAAAAGAATATCTTAATAGGAACAGTTTATACGTTTTTTACAATCTTAATTTACAATCTAGCCAGGTTGATATGGGTATGCAGGTTATAAAGTAGTCTGGTAAATGCATTTATTTGGTAAGAGGCATTTAGATAGCCATTAAATTACAGTCTCACAGTATCACCAAGGTTGGAAGAGACCTCAAAGATCATCAAGTGCAACCCATCACCACAGACCTCAAGACTAGACCATGGCACCAAGTGCCACCTCCAAACCCACCTTGAACACCTCCAGGGACGGTGACTCCACCACCTCCCTGGGCAGCCCATTCCAGCAGTCAATGACTCTCTCAGGCAAGAACTTTCTCCTCACCTCCAGCCTAAACTTCCCTTGGCACAGCTTGAGACTGTGTCCTCTTGTTCTGGTGCTGCTTGCCTGAGAGAAGAAAGCAACCTCCTCCTGGCTACAACCACCCTTCAGGTAGCTGGAGACAGCAAGAAGGTCTCCCCTGAGCCTCCTCTTCTCCAGGCTAACCAATCCCAGCTCCCTCAGCCTCTCTCCATAGGGCTGTGCTCCAGGCCTCTCCCCAGCCTCGTTGCCCTTCTCTGGACACACTCAAGCACCTCAATGTCCTTCTTCAATTGAGGGGCCCAGAACTGGACACAGGACTCAAGGTGTGGCCTAAGCAGTGCAGAGTCCAGGGGGAGAATGACCTCCCTGCTCCTGCTGGCCACACTATTGCTGATGCAGGCCAGGATGCCATTGGCCTTCTTGGCCACCTGGGCACACTGCTGGCTCATGTTCAGGCAGGTGTCAATCAGCACCCCCAGATCCCTTTCTGTTTGGCTGCTCTCCAGCCACTCCCACCCCAGCCTGTAGCTCTGCATGGGGTTGTTGTGGCCAAAGTGCAGCACCTGGCACTTGGATTTGTTGAGCTCCATCCCCTTGGACTCTGCCCATCTGTGCAGGCAGTCGAGGTCCCGCTGCAGAGCCCTTCTGCCCTCCAACCCAGCAACATCAGCCCCCAGCTTGGTATCAGATGCAAACTTGCTGGTGACTGACTCGATGCCCTCATCCAGATCATCACTGAAGATGTTACAGAGGATGGGGCCCAGCACTGATCCCTGGGGCACACCCCTAATGCCCAGCCTCCAGCTGGATGTGGCACCATTCACCACCACTCTCTGGGCTCGGCCCTCCAGCCAGTTCCTAACCCAGCACAGAGTGTTGGCATCCAATTACGCTCTAAACAGAAAAGCAGCAAAGTTTTGCTGGAATTACATCAGTCATATGTAACTATTTTGTCTGGTGTTCTATCCAGTTGGTCATTTAGCTTGTGAGTTTTAAGCATATAAGTTATGCTTAAAATATGTTGTATACTTAGAGATAAAAGCAAGAAAATATCACCTGCCCCAAAGCAAAAGGAACAACAACAACAAAAACAAAACAAAAGGCAAGAAAAAACAGGTGAAAAACAATCAAAAAGAAAATAATGTTAGAGTTGTGTAAAAATAAGCTTCTCTAGTATAGTATTACTCTGCTTCACAGAAACTATATTCTGCAGTACCTAAGTGTAGCATTTGGAATTAATACAAAGGAAGCTCAATTAAATCTCCTTGTTTTGATTAGAAGCAAGTAGCAGTTTCATGCTAGTCTAATCAACATACATACCTAGTATGGCTTTAATTGGCACAGATAGGTTTGTTTGGAGAAAGTACAGCCACAGTAATTACAGACAACCTCGAGAAAATATAAATAATTGTAATGTCCCCATGGATACTCAGAGGAGCACCACTGGAATTTTATTAACAAGTATCTCTGAGCAATCTGATTTGACTTTCTGATCGTTTGTCAAACTAAAAGGAGTTGGTTTAGCAGTAGGAACAGCAGCAAATGTGTTCTGGTGGTGATAATGAGGCAGTAGAAGCACCATTAACCACTTTAATAAGGACAAGGAAGGTACTCCGGGCTCATTAAAATGAAGCAACATGTTAGGGCTCAAAGCTTTTGTGTCTTCTTCATCAAGGGACTGGAATGAAAGCCCTTTAATGACTTTGTTTTCCCTCTGTTCTTGTAAGAGTGGTTTGTTGTGGGGAGGGGGGTCAGGTTATTTAAGAGAGCAGAAGTTGCTCTGTTTTCCTCCTACAATACTAAATTGAAGTAAAAATAATAAACACTAAGCCAAATTCTTCATCCCCTGTGTTGACAGGGATTTGTAGTGCTCAGTCATAGTGGAAATGTTGTACTTTCCACGCATCCAGTCAAGAATCAAAGCCTTTGCCACATTTCCTTACCAGTTCTGTATTTTTCATTATCACTGGCACACATGAACTCTATCCTTCACTGACCTTGCTTCTCTCAAGGGAAATTTTTAAACTTACACAAAGTCTGTACAAATGGCTGCTAGTTAGATTAATTATTGTTGGCTTTTCCCAGCTGTGAGTCCATTTGGTTCTCATTTTCGAACTCATGACTTTCTATGAGCAGAGTTTGCAGTAGCACTGACACCATCCTCTTGAGAAAAGTCTGGCAACTGCTTTTTCATTAGGAGAACTATGCTAAATATGCTATCAATCATTTTACAGGGTGCCATCCCCAGGGTGATCTTCACTGAATTGCCTTTAATTGTCTATTAGGCCTCCCTTTCTGCCTCAGAATCTGAAATTTTTTTATCCTTAAAATTGGGGAAGAGGAAGAGAGAGGATTTTTCTTTTTGTTGGAGAAGGATGTGGTTCTTTCCAGTATCTGGCTTCATTTAGAGAATCTGAGTTCGTCAATGTGTTTTGAGCAAAGATGAGTTTTAAGTGTTTGGTAATGGTCTATATTTGGGGCATTCACTTTATTAGAATTTAATTGTCAACATTTGCTTTCAGATTGGTTCTTAGACTTATTTTAAACTGTAATGAGTACACTGAATGGACTCCAGAACACCATTTAAAATTGAGGCTTTGCTGTTCTGCTTAGTTCTCTCAGTTCTAAAACCAGCTCATACCTAGATGAGATTTTAACCCAAATGCCTCTGGACTTACAGACTCTTCACAACCACTTGCAGAAATGCATTTCAGTATTGATAAGGATGCTAGCAATCACTATGTTATTTTTCTTTTCTTTCAAACTGTTAATGAGTTCACTGAATGGACTCCAGAACACATTTAAAATGGAATCTTTGCTGTTCTGCTTTAATTCTCTCAGTTCTAAACCCAGCTCATACCTAGATGAGATTGTAACCCAAATGCCTCTGGACTTACAGACTCTTCACAACCACTTGCAGAAATGCATTTCAGTATTGATAAGGATACTAACAATCACTATGTTATTTTTCTTTTTTTTTTTTTTTAATATGTGAATAAATTAGCATTGCATAAATGAACTGTCTTCAGTTAAATTAGGTTATGATTTAGTTCAATGTAAGAGACAATGGAGTGACCCACTGCCCTTGGAGCAGCCTGGGGCAAGTCTGGAAACCTGGCTCATAATGAACTATCCTCATGGAGCAATGTGATACAGTTTCCCTAACTCAGTTTGAGAGCTTACCTGTGTTTATTAATTTTTTTGCCTTTTAGATTAATTATTACCCTGTTTGATACAGCAAATTTCCTTCAGGTAATCAACTTGGTTAAACTATGTGGATACATTTAGGAATTATTTGGCAAAGTAGATATGGTGTGATGTAAAAAGCCACAGCTATCTCTTGCCTTAGAGGGAAGCAAAGCTGAGGCTGGATGAGCATTTGACCATTGTGTCAATATTCTTTGCATGTCAGTGCAGCTTGACAAAATTGACTGCATCCATGTGGCTTTTCAGTATTCCTGAAAGTACTGGCCTTGCAAACCTGGTAATTCTGGGGATCCCAGAGCAGTTGGGAGCAGTGTAGACTGCCTGACATTGGCTGTGATATCATTCCCAGAAGTACCAATTAGCTGGCAGTGCTTGGAGGGTGAACAATTGTTCTGAGGGCACCTATGGGTATTGTGTTCCTGCGCCTCTGCAGGTCTAATTATTTTCTACTTGCTGGAAACCAACTCACAGCTACATATTTATACAAAAATGTAGCCTCTGCTTTGTCATTTCTGAAGACTTTTTAGTTAATTATTGTTATGGCAGGGACATAACTCTGTCTTTTACAAAATCTGGAAACACATTCCAGTGGCTTCCAGAACAAGGAAAGCATTTGATATTCCAGCAGAAGAGCATAACCATGTACATGGGACAGCTACAGAGTAAAGAGGTGACAAGTGAGGTGGAGGCCCCACCTTTAATGCTACACTTGTTCAACTGGAGGCAATTTGTGAGTGAAAAAGGGCTTCCTGGCCCCATAATGTGATTTCCTTCCCTTAAAAGAGCTTCTTAGAGAGCATCACAGATTACCTTCATCTCATCACTAGCTTCTTTTATCTCATTTCTTTAATATCCATCTCCTTAAAGAGCTGTTTTCACTTTAAAACAATGCTTACTTAATACACTGCCTAGAGTATCCAGTGGGTAAGTTATTAAATGAGAATGAATACTAAACTGTAATCATGACCTGAATATTTTATACTGGTGATATTGAATAGAGGGGATTTGTGTGAAAACAAAGACAAAATGAATCATTGAATTCTTTGCATCTGTGTCAAGTACCAGTCCTTTAGTTATCTTCCATCACCTAGGAGAAGACAGCTTCTTGGCAGATGCTTCATCAAACAGTTTAGTTCCAACTCCTTCATTCTGTTCAAATGAGCTTTAGGTAACTGTGATGTGTGGTTCCCAGGCTTCCATGTGCAATGCCAAATCATTTTCCAGAGCACTGCTGCATATAACTTTCAGCTGATTGCACTGCACATGGTTGAGTAATACCTGAAGAGCCTGGCTGTATTGGCACAAATTTCCCAAGAGGGCTTCAGTAAACCTTTGATTTCCTTCGTTGTCCATGAAATATCAAGCTGCACTGCAGAAATTAAAGCTATGTCAGATGAAGTCAGCTTTAATGTCTACATTTGTTGCAGGGGTTTGTCATTTTGAAAAGTACCACATCGAGTTTCAAAGAAAATTAAATCAAACATTGTCCAAACAAATTCTTCTGAGATGCATTTTTCAGGTTGCCAGCTGGCCTGCTGGTGAGTGCACATTATATCCTCTGCTCAACTTAAAATTACTCTTCCCACTGAGGTGCTCAGAGGGCTGCAGCAGCTCTGCTATGAGGACAGGCTACAAGAGTTAGGGCTCTTCAACCTGGGGAAGAGAAGGCTTCCAGGACACTTTCTAGTAGCCTTCCAGTATCTGAAGGGGGCCTACAGGAAGGCTGGGGAGGGACTATTGACAAGGTCTTGTAATGACAGGACAAGGGGCAATGGGTTTGAACTGGCAGAGGGGAGATTTAGACTGGATGTTAGGAGGAAGTTGTCTTTAGTGAGGGTGGTGAGACAGTGGCACAGGTTGCCCAGGGACGTTGTGGCTGCTCCCTCCCTGGAGGTGTTGAAGGCCAGGTTGGAGGAGGCCTTGAGTGAGCTGTTCTAGTGGGAGGTGTCCCTGCCTATGGCAGAGGGTTGGAACTAGATGATCCTTGAGGTCCCTTCCAACCTTACCATTCTATGATTCTATGATTCTAAAAGCAGCATTGGTAACACTAACTGTAAGAGCAACCAGCTGAGATAGTTTTCCAAGACAACTTATTGCTTTCTGGTTCAGTTGTCCATGCAGGCACCCTACCAGTGAAGGGAATGTCCATCTGTGATGGTTTGGGAGCTACCCGCCCCCCACACTTTGTAATGTGACCCAGACTAGAACTCAGCCAACTGGAAGTTAAGGACTGAAGCTCTATTTACAGCTCAGCACAATGTACAAGCAGAGATATACACTATAGACAGGAATAGTTACAGAAATAGACAAGTTAAAGGGCATACAGAAACACAACTCCCCTCCCAGAAATCAGAGACCCCAGGAGGGGCTCCCAATCACCCTTCCACCTTCTCCCCACCCCTATACCTTACCCCAAGGTTTACCTTTTGAGCAAGGTGAATTGGGAGGATTGGCCAGGGGGGTTAGAAGAAAAGTGGTTAGTGAAGATTAATCAGCAAAGAGGAACCAGACCCAGAAGCTGCTAGACCGCCCCAGACGCTGTGCCCTCAGAGTGAGACAGACAGCAACTACCTTATCTAATGTTTTGAGTTCTTTTTCCCAAACATCTCAGCAAGCCTATGAGTGAAATAGACATCACAATGTTTTCCTTTCACAACCTGTAGTGTTATTTTCTCTGTTAAAATATTCCAATTAGCCTCAAACCAGCACACCATCCATGGTCAATCTGTGGTACTGATCCATGTAGACTGGATAGTTTCATATGGTGACATGAACTGGATCATCCTTTAGGAAATGAAGTCACAGAAATCAAGGTCAGAGAGTGAAAAAGAGCCTTAACTTGTGCCAAGTGACAGCAATTTGATAATGACAAAAGCAATGTCAGCTTTCAGTAACTTCTCCAGCTCTGTGAGAGGATGCTGACATTTATGACTTAACTGCCGTGGAAAGGACACTGCGAAAAACATTGTGGGTCGGTCAGAGTTCATTAAGAGTGCTAAGCAACACTGGTATTTCTAGTCCTTACAATGGCTTTGTTGTGACCTTGAGTTTTTACAGGAGTAGAAACTAATGGATTTTTATTGTATGACATTGAAAGAGTAGAATTTATTTAAGATGGAAAACTGTGACTTACTCAACCATAAGGGCAACCACGAACTCAATTATTCTCATCTCAGCCCAGACAGCCAACCGAGTCCTAGGCTGCATCAAGAGAAGTGTGGCCAGCAGAGCAAGGGAGGGGATTCTGCCACTTTACTCTGCTCTTGTCAGACCCCACCTGGAGTACTGTGTGCAGTTCTGGAGCCCTCAGCACAGGAAGGACATGGAAGTGTTGGAGTGGGTCCAGAGGAAGGCCATGAGGACGATCAGAGGGCTGCAGTAGCACTGCTATGAGGACAGGCTGAGAGAGTTGGGGCTCTTCAGCCTGAAGAAGAGAAGGCTTTGAGGAGACCTAATAGTAGCCTTCCAGTATCTGAAGGGGGCTTACAGGAAGACTGGGGAGGGACTACTGACAAGGTCCTGCAATGACAGGACAAGGGGCAATGGGTTTAAACTGGCAGAGGGAAGATTTAGACTGGATGTTAGGAGGAAGTTGTTTGCAGTGAGGGTGGTGAGACACTGGCACAGGTTGCTCAGGGAGGTTGTGGCTGCTCCCTCCCTGGAGGTGTTGAAGGCCAGGTTGGAGGAGACCTTGAGTGAGCTGTACTAGTAGGAGGTGTCCCTGGCTATGGCAGGGGGTTGGAACTAGATGATCCTTGAGGTCCCTTCCAACCTTACCATTCTATGATTCTGTGATCATCATCACTATACTGAATGTAGCTTTTTACTTTTGCATGATATTTTGCAGTAATTTTTCTTTTAAATGATACAATCCCTGTCCTAAATAGTTCACATTTGAGATTAGTCTTAGGAAATGTTGCAGCTGAATGGACCACAGTGCTTGCAAAGACACTGACTGGTCATCTCAGACTCTGTGTGATCTCTCTTTAGAGCATTCTGATTTGAAGGCTGGTGTGCAGGATCCAATGTTTAAGTTGTTATTACATCCTCCTTATGCCTCTCTTATATTTGAGGGGTTTCCCCCCCCCTCCCCCTTTTGAATAGTGCATTGAAATACCCTTGTAATTTCCAAGTGTGTATTGTGTTCACTGTATGTATGATAACTGGGTACCTTGTGCTGTGTATGAGGCTGGCTGCCTTCCAAACCTTGCTACTGACAAAATGATCTTCTCCAACCCGCCGCATGATATAACACTTTTATCAGTACAGCCTGAAGAAAACAAGCTCAGGCTAGACAATAGGAATTCTGAAACACAATCAAGAGCCAATGGATGCAATGCATGTAGAATCATTTGAAAATTGATGGAATGACAAATCTATGTAATAGGAATATTTTAAACTAAATCCAGCATAGCTTTTACTGTCTGAAATTACCCAGTATGCTATGACACTCGTTGCCAAGTTCGTGGCTTGGATGCCAACACTCTGCACTGGGTTAGGAACTGGCTGGAGGGCCGAGCCCAGAGAGTGGTGGTGAATGGTGCCACATGCAGCTGGAGGCCAGGCACTAGCAGTGTGCCCCAGGGATCAGTGCTGGGCCCCATTCTCTGTAACATCTTCAGTGATGGTCTGGATGAGGGCATCGAGTCAGTCACCAACAAATTTGCAGCTGACCCCAAGCTGGGGGCTGATGTTGCTGGGTTGGAGGGCAGAAGGGATCTGCAGCAGGACCTCCACTGCCTGCACAGATGGGCAGAGTCCAAGGGGATGGAGCTCAACAAATCCAAGTGCCAGGTGCTGCACTTTGACCACAACAACCCCATGCAGAGCTA
>VWZE01024397.1:56943-79620 GCA_013396675.1 Eubucco bourcierii | reverse complement strand
ATTGAAGAAGGACATTGAGGTGCTTGAGTGTGTCCAGAGAAGGGCAACGAGGCTGGGGAGAGGCCTGGAGCACAGCCCTATGGAGAGAGGCTGAGGGAGCTGGGATTGGTTAGCCTGGAGAAGAGGAGGCTCAGGGGAGACCTTCTTGCTGTCTACAACTACCTGAAGGGTGGTTGTAGTCAGGAGGAGGTTGCTTTCTTCTCTCAGGCAAGCAGCACCAGAACAAGAGGACACAGTCTCAAGCTGTGCCAGGGGAAGTTTAGGCTTGAGGTGAGGAGAAAGTTCTTGCCTGAGAGAGTCATTGACTGCTGGAATGGGCTGCTGGAATGGAATGGGAGGTGGTGGAGTCACCGTCCCTGGAGGTGTTCAAGGCGGGTTTGGACGTGGCACTTGGTGCCGTGGTCTGGTCTTGAGGTCTGTGGTATCAGGTTGGACTTGATGAGCTTTGAGGTCTCTTCCAACCTTGGTGATACTGTGAGACTGTGACACGACCTTAGGCAGTGGCAACTCCTGGGGAATGAACTTGCTTTATCTTGGTTTTTCTGTACGTTCTCCTTTTCTTCATCCTAACCTGATCCTTCATACAAAGAGCATATAGTCAGAAGAGAATAATTCAGTTTCACACTGTGGAGCACATCAAGGCCTCCCTTGGAATTTGCAGAAGTAACAACAGAAAGATACTTCTGTGCATGGTTTCCTCACATGTGCCATCTAAAAAATAAAGAAAGAAGCATCACTGTATTTAACCCAAAACCATTCACAGTGTTCCTTGTTGAATTATTTTGGAGATGGATCCTGATTCTTTCCTTGCTTCTCAGTTTTACAGGAGATTCAAAGTTAGCTTCCAGCATGCGGTACGTAGAGACCCAGTCTATGCAGATCGGTGCTTCCTACATGATACAGTTCAACCTGGTGATGGGCTGTGGCCAGGCATTTACTCCTCACATGGACAACCAGGTGAAGCTGGACTACTCTACCAACCATGGCCTCACGTGGCATCTTGTTCAGGAGGTGAGGCTGGCAGTAAGGGCCTCGGTCTTCTAAGCTCTGCGCGGTCAAAGATGATCTGGTGGTAGCAAGTAAGGAAATTCTGCATTGGAATCCATCACAGTAACTACTAGAGATACTTAAACTGTTCTTCAGGATGTTTGGAAGAAAGGCATCTGAGAGCCTGAAAGGTGAAATTGTGAGAGGAGTGGACCAAGGCTGAGGAAAGAGTCAGGGTATATAGTTAGAACTGCATAGTGGTAGCCAAGATTTTTCCTGTGTTATTGCTTCGTTTTTCAAAGCAAAGTGCATCTGCAGGTTCCTGGAATTTAAATGGATAGACATTCTTCTGCTTTATGGGCAGCCATTTCATAAATGGAAAGCACTTTCCTTTGGGGGATTGTAATGCAGAGCCTTTCATCCCCCATCCCTGGGTCAAACACAGTCCAGGGCCATAGTGGCCATCTCTGCTAGAAGTGCAAATAGCAGCCCTGGCTGCTCTTTTCCCGTGTGGCTCAGCCCGGCCTCAGCACATCTGTGAACAGTGCATTTGACCATCATTGCTGCTTTTGTTTTCCCTCTTACATGGCAAGCTGCACTTTCACCTGGCCTCAGGCTGAACTAACCAAGATCCTTCCGTTGCCTCTAAGCTCAGAGACTGGCAGGAAATTTGTCCTGGTGTCTTCTCACTGCCTGCTCTGTAGGTTCACACCGGGATCTAAAGATCCTGTCTCCCACCTTCTGTGAGAAATGAAAGCATTGTCCTGTTACCGAGTGCCAGGTTTCACCACATTTACATGGGTGGACAAGGTAAAGTGGCAGTAACTGAAAGTACCTCAGCCTTCATGTCTTTTATAGCTAGCAGGCATCTTCATGATGTTCAAAAACAGTGGGTGTTTGGGGTTTGTCCTTGTCACCAATGGAAGATCAGTTGGCCTTGAGATGGTAGAGCTGCTTTCCTCTCTCAGCAAAGCTGAGTTCAGAGAGAAGATTCCTGCAGCCAAATCATTTTTTTTTTCTCACACCACCCATGCTGCTGTGATGAAAGAGTAATAGAAAAGGCTATTTGTAGTCTGTTTCAAGAATGTAATCTGGCAAGCACACAAAACACTAATTAATTAAAATGTTTGAAAGTTTTGTTTGCTTTGCAAGCACTGATCAGATCCTGTTTTGTAAGATCTTGTGTGGGAGATAAATCAAAGAAAACTGTTTGAAAATTGCAAGAAAGGAAACTAAGCCTTTAAAAAATCTACTGAAAGCAAACCAAAACAGAATAAGCTATCAGATCTTCATGCAATACTCTAGGTTATTTGAGCAATGAATTTCTCTATAAAATACTGTTTTCTACCTGTCTTCATAGCTAATATATAGCTGTGTCCTTTCAATATATAAATATTTTTAGTTGCTTTAAATACTGTAGGAAATCACTGCTTCATTATTAGTTTCAGAGCAGTCAGAGTTGTCTACCTGCATAGGCAGGTGTCTGTCCCAAAGGTCCCCCTCCTGTCTGACACCCTAGATGAGGATAAACACAGCATTGAACAGCAAAAGGCTCTCAGAGGAGTGAGGACAGTCAGGAGGGACCCTGCTATGACAGTAACAGCAGAAGGGACTCTGGGTAACTAGTGAAGAACATCCAGACTGGTAATGACATTCAAGCATTTTATTAATTCCTCTTCAAAACCATAGCATAAAAGCTTTGGGTCCTGTTCTGACAATACATAAATAAGTGAATGGAATTTTGGAGAGAAATGGAGTAACATGGGAAGGGCAGGCCTGGAAAATAGAAGCTGGGATAATGAACTTAATTTATATCTGGTATTAAAAGTATGTTAACATTATCAGATTTTCTGAAAAGAAAAATAAAAACATTATTTGGGGAACATAACTCTCAAGTAAACCAAGTTAAATGCAGATAGAATCACAGAAGCAATAAAAGGGAATTGGCACCACTTGGCTACAGGTGTTGAAGGGAATTTCAGCATGGTAAGGCAAGTGCAGCAGGCTGTGGTTGGGTGCTCTTGTGTGTCTTTCTCTTTTCCTGCTGCTGCTCCCCACTGGTGATGGTTGATAGCAAGAATCCCAGGTGAGGGCTCACAAGAAGGTCTCTAAAATGACTGCTGTGGTGGTCTGCAGCTAACCATGACAGACTCATTCAACAGTGGACTTGTAGACTTCATAGACAGCAGTAGATGCTGAGGTGAGAAAGGTGAGAAATAAATGAGCCAGACATTCTCATGGAGGAAACCAAAACACTGCTGGTCACTAATGCTAAACTCTGTGAATGAGTCCCAGGGCTTTCTCCCACCCCTAATTGTACTGCTGGTAGTTTCCTGAGGAAATTTCTCTGCACCATTCCAGGATTCTTTTTGTTTCTGGGTCTTCCAGTCCAGTATCTTGACCCTGGCAAGCCCTGGTTCTGTGAATGTTTAACCTCTGCTTCTGTTCCCAATTCTTCCTCAACATGAAATCTGCTTCTGAAATGTTTTTCTTCAAGGAATGCCTTCCCAGTATGCCAAGCTGCCAAGAGTTCACATCAGCAAGTGTTTACCACTCTAGCCAATTCACTCAGTGGAGGAGAATAACTGTCCTTCTACCACAGAAGACTTGGTGAGTGGTTCTTTCCTCTTTCTAATTTATTTGCAAGGGGGATTCTGATAATTAATCTACTTTTAAATTACTGTGACAAAGATCAGGTCCACTCTAGATCATACTCAAGCAGGAGGGTGGAATACCAGGGTACCAGGGCTGAGCTAGTTGTGCACATTGGCCAGAAAATGCCTTCTTTATGTAATTAGAGAGTGAAATGTTGGTCACATCACCAGGAACTATTGTTTAAGATTGTTTTTAATACACACTGTGACTCTTCTAAGAAAGTTCAGACCTTTTCCAAAAGAGTGGCATTGGTCTGGAAGTGCCCCACTGGAGGAAGGCTTTATTTGGATTGTTAATTTTTATTTTGCACATTCCTTACAGTTTACATCTTTGGACCAAAGCCTGGTAGAAACAATAGCTAATGAATCATTTCTGGGAATTTTTTGCCTCTTGTTTCTTTTAATAGTATGTCTTCAAAAATAACATTCTCTTCTGCAAGAAACAGCAGCAAAAACTACCAGAAAGCCCTGCCCTATTCATCTTATGTAATCAAACTTCTTTTGTCTGCTGTAATGCATTCATTTCTTTAACTAGATGATGTCTTCCATTAGTTGTTTTTAATGTTTTATTATAATATACCATTGAAAAGTTATCACAAATCACAATAATCTTCAAGGCTTCCTTAATTTGAGAATTAAATTATTGTAATTACAATTAGACTTGGCTTGTGTTTGACCTGGATCCCTCACAGCAATTGCAGTGTAGGTTGGTTTTGTTATGTTCCCCCATCCCTCACCATCTTTCAGCACTCTCCATGCCTTCAACACAACCTACTTCTGTCAACCACCCCAGCACAATACCCTCTTTCAACAGGCTGTAGAGTCCATGTTCAGAATTCCCTATTTCCAGGGAAAAGGCGGGGGCAAATATTGAATTCTTAAAGCATTATCAGGTCAAACAACACCAAATGGCACAAGTAAGTCTGTGAGTCACAGCTTTACAGTTAGATTGCAGTGTACTGAATCTTCCATGCTGTTGGGTGCCACCAGCTGTAAAATCTGTGGTTCACATAGGCACTGAGGAATAAAAAAAAAAAAAGTCTACAGTTTTGCAAGTTCTGCTCCAAAGTAGGCTGTCCTATTTAAATTTGCTTATAAGACATCCACTGTACTTGAGGTTACCATTAGTACAGTTAGAGGGCAGGGATGCCATCCAGAGGGACCTGGACAGGCTGGAGAGTTGGGCCCAGGCCAACCTGATGAAATTCAATAAGGCCAAGTGTAAGGTCCTGCACCTGGGTAGGCACAATCCCAAGCACAAATACAGGCTGGGTGGTGAATGGCTGGAGAGCAGCCCTGAGGAAAAGGACCTTGGAGTCTGGGTTGATGAAAAGCTCAACATGAGTCTGCAGTGTGCACATGCAGCCCAGACAGCAACCGAGTCCTAGGCTGCATCAAGAGAAGTGTGGCCAGCAGAGCAAGGGAGGGGATTCTGCCACTTTATTCTGCTCTTGTCAGACCCCACCTGGAGTACTGTGTGCAGTTCCGGAGCCCTCAGCACAGGAAGGACATGGAAGTGTTGGAGCGGGTCCAGAGGAGGGCCACAAAGATGATCAGAGGGCTGGAGCAGCTCTCCTATGAGGACAGGCTGAGGGAGTTGGGGCTCTTCAGCCTGGAGAAGAGAAGGCTTCGAGGGGACCTGATAGTAGCCTTCCAGTATCTGAAGGGGGCCTACAGGAAGGCTGGGGAAGGATTATTTACAAGGTCCTGCAATGACAGGACAAGGGGCAATGGGCTTAAACTGGCAGAGGGGAGATTTAGACTAGATGTTAGGAGGAAGTTCTTTACAGTAAGGGTGGTGAGGCACTGGAACAGGTTGCCCAGGGAGGTTGTGGATGCTCCCTCCCTGGATGTGTTCAAGGCCAGATTGGATGAGGCCTTGAGTAACCTGTACTAGTGGGAGGTGTCCCTGCCTATGGCAGGGGGTTGGAACTAGATGATCCTTGAGGTCCCTTCCAACCTTACCATTCTATGATTCTATGATTCCGTGATTAGCCACTGCAGAGGTGATGACAATACCAATCATGTGGGCCTTTTGTTCTTTAAGATCTAGTGATTTTTCCAAGCATATGAGGTGACAGAAGCAAATAATTCCATTTTAATTTAGGAGGCCATGGGGAGAAATTGTGATGAAACAATAGCTGGTTTCTTATTTTATGCTGTACATAAATCAAAAATATTTCACAGTCCTTCTTATATCTGAAGGGATTCCCATCTGTTGGCAGAGCTTTGTTTGTAATTAAGGGACAGATTACCACTGAACATTGCTTTGCTCTTCATAAAACACATTTTCAAGATGGCTGTGCTGTGCTGTGCTGTGACACAGTCAGGGTGAGGAGGAAGGATGGCTGCATGTTGCCCACCAAAAGCCATGTGACACAGAGGGAGCATCTCAGCCACTTTCCCTCTGTTCTCCCTTCTCTCTAGCATCGAGAAGCAGGCTCAGTCGCTCCCTTGGGTTGAGATTGGGAGGGGATATTTTTACTTTTCCAGCATGCTTACTAAAAGAGGGCAAGTTTCTGTCTTTACAAGTCTGGGGGTTACTGGTGAACAATTGACATGTAGAGCTCCTCTGCCAGCCTGACCACACAGAGGGCAGCATCTTGGGCACCTGGCAGCAAATACACTCCATGGAGCTCTTCTCTGGGGCAGTGCCCCTCCTTCTCCTCTCCTTTCTCCACCCGTACCCAGCTCCAGCCACCACCAATAAGCAAAAAGTGAATAATTGCCAGGAAGAATAGCCTAGAGGGGGACAGCCAGGTCCTCTATCTTTCCAAAACTGAAGTGAGGGGAAGAGAGCTCTGGAGACCACCCCCCTACAAGACAAAAGTTGCCAAATGCTCAGCCTGCCATGTGCTTGCTACTCGGGAAGCAAACCAACTAAACAAGGACTCAGAATTAGGACTCCAGGTGTCATTAGCCTTGCTCTGGCCCTTAACAGCCTTGATATGCCCTCACACCATAGCACAGCCTTGCTACAATTGCTGCAGCTTCTCTGCCCTCATCCATAGCTCTTTGCTGAGGGTTTGCACCTTGAGCACACAGGTTAGCATCACACTGAGGTACTCTGCTCATGTGGCTGGCAAACTGTTCCTAACAGCATCTATTTCTCTGGCCAAACCCTTTGAGTATGCTGGTGTTTCTGCACATCTGTATTCCACATCTGGTAAGCAGGAGTGTGCCAGGCCCCTGTGCTACCCTAGGCTTGGGATGTCAGAGGGCTGCTGCAACTCTGCTATGAGGACAGGCTGAGAGAGTTGGGGCTCTGCAGCCTGGAGAAGAGAAGGCTTCCAGGAGACCTTACAGGAGCCTTCCAGTATCTGAAGGGGGTTACAGGAAGGCTGTGGAGGGACTGTTGACAAGGTCTTGCAATGCCAGGACAAGGGGCAATGGGTTTGAACTGGCAGAGGGGAGATTTAGACTGGATGTTAGGAGGAAGTTGTTTGCAGTGAGGGTGGTGAGACACTGGCACAGGTTGCCCAGGGAGGTTGTGGCTGCTCCCTGCCTGGAGGTGTTCAAGGCCAGGTTGGAGGAGGCCTTGAGTGAGCTGTGCTAGTGGGAGGTGTCCCTGCCTATGGCAGGGGATTGGAACTAGATGATCCTTGAGGTCACTTCCAACCTTACCATTCTATGATTCTGTGTTAGGAGATCTGTTGCAACAGTGAGACACATATTGGAGAAATGAAATGTATGCACCTGGCTGCCAAAGTTGTATTGTACTTGAACTGAACGTTGCTAACTGATGAAAATTAATTTCAGCTTTATGGGAGGCATTTACATTTGAACAGGCCTTAATGAGATACAAGCAGCTGCCAGTTGCTGACTTCATAAACAAATCAACACCTAATGACTGAATGAGAGTTTCAGGATATTTGGGTAGATGTAATTATGGTAACTCAGAAGGTAGCAAATATAATTCCATGACCTATAAATTTGCATCAGATTGCTAAGGTTCTTAATATCAGGAGAGGAAACAAATTATTTTATTTTAACTCACACATCTGAAAAAATTTCTAAGAGGAAGAACATCATTTCATTTGTAATACACCTGGGACATGATTTCCATGTGCTTATGGAAAATGCCACACAGCACAACAGTGACTTTTATTTGACATCAACTTGACTCTAGATACAATTATCAGCAGAAGGCTAAATTGCTTTCCAGTAGCACCAAATTTAAAAAAAAAATAAATAAAAAAAATTAAAAGCAACAAACCAAATTAAAAAAAAAAAAAAAAAACAAACCCACAACCAACTAAAAAAACAGCTGAACAAAACCAAAACCAACCGAACAAAAAAACCCACCAGGAAATCTGAGGGTTGTTTTGCTTTGTTTTTGTAACTCCTCAGGACTGCACTTCCCCTTTGAATAGTGACTGTCCAGATAACTGCTGTTTTATCACTGAGAGTGCAGCTGACACAGCTCCCTGTTCTCTTTCCTTAATTAACATGGCTTTTTTAAATTGTTGATTACCATTTTTAACAGCGTAATCCTCTTAAGATGTTGCTACCTTGAGGTGCAGAGCAGCCTTGGAAAGCTTTCCAACACAGTGAGCAGGAGCAGCTTTTCAGGGACCTTGCTTCTTTTCAAGCCTCCAGCCCTTTACCGCTCTTCTGGCTGGGAAGGAGAGGGCAGTCCCTCATCCTACTGCAGCTCAGGGGCTGTGGGATTCCCCTACTGATGAAGCTGTCCCAGGGGAGACCTCTCTGTCTGCAGCTAAAACTAAACCCTGACTGGTAGGCTGTGGCTCCCTGGGGACCATCCTGCTGCCCAAACGATGATGAACATGCCTCCATTTCTGCTGCATGTTCATCTCCAGGCAGCAGTGCAACTCCTCCCTTCCTCCCCTCCCTTAAATGAAGGAAACTAATCTCCTGCCATGGCCGCCTTCGTCTGGGAGAGATTCTAAGTAACAAGTGGAGTTGGGCTCACCCTCAACTTGACATGCAGCCAACATCTGGGACGCAGGGAGGAAATTGGAGCTGCTCAGCAGCATGTGTCTCTGTCTGGCAGTCCCTTGGAGCAGGAGGCGGGATGATGAGCAGGGCCAGGGAAACATTTTGCTCAGGTGAGACCAGTGCCAGCTCCAGCATGAGCTGCCATCCCTGCTGTCAACTCTGCATCTTGTAGTTTAGGCTCAGCCCTGGAACCGTGGTAGTTCTTAGGAGTCTTCTTGGTGGGGATTTGAAGTGTGGTTCTTGCCTGGAAACAGAGGTGTAGCCATATGTGTACTCACCTCACTGCCTGTGTAAGGCAGGTGTGATGACTGCACCACTTCTCTGGGCAGCCTCTTCCAATGCTTTACAACCCTTCTGTGAACCACTGTAAATCCTCCCCCAGTTTGGTATAAATGCCCCTGGACTACAGAGTCACACAGCCCACCTCTAGCAGCACACTTCACTAATCAGAGCAGTCCAACCATCATGCTCTCTCTCCTGTCACCTGGGCAAGCAGCATGACACAATTGTATTGTGCTGGGACATCGTGGAGGGAGTGGGGTGATTTGCTAGAGGGCAGGGATGCCATCCAGAGGGACCTGAAAAGGCTGGAGAGGTGAGCCCAGGCCAACCTCATGAAATTCAATGAGTTGAAGTATAAGGTCCTGCACCTGGGTAGGCACAATCCCAAGCACAACTCCAGGCTGGGTGGGGAACGGCTGAGAGCAGCCCTGAGGAAAAGGACCTGGGGGTCTGGGTTGATAAAAAGCTCAACATGAGCCTGCAGTGTGAGTGCAGCCCAGACAGCAACTGAGTGCTGGGCTGCAGCAAAAGCAGTGTGGGCAGCAGGGCAAGGGAGGGGATTCTGCCCCTTTACTCTGCTCTCCTCTGACCCCATCTGGAGTCCTGTGTGCAGTTCTGGAGCCCCCAGCACAGGAAGGACATGGAAGTGTTGGAGTGGGTCCAGAGGAGGCCACGAAGATGCTTAAAGGGCTGCGGCAGCTCTGCTATGAGGTCAGGCTGAGAGAGTTGGGGCTCTGCAGCCTGGAGAAGAGAAGGCTTCCAGGAGACCTTAGAGTAGCCTTCCAGGATCTGAAGGGGGCCTACAGGAAGGCTGGGGAGGGACTATTGGCAAGGTCTTGCAATGACAGGACAAGGGGCAATGGGTTTAAACTGGCAGAGGGGAGGTTTAGACTGGATGTTAGGAGGAAGTTCTTTACAGTGAGGGTGGTGAGACACTGGCACAGGTTGCCCAGGGAGGTTGTGGCTACTCCCTCCCTGGAGGTGTTCAAGGCCAGGTTGGAGGAGACCTTGAGTGAGCTGTACTAGTGGGAGGTGTCCCTGCCTATGGCAGGGGTATGGAACTAGATGATCCTTGAGGTCCCTTCCAACCTTACCATTCTGTGATTCTATGATGTGCTTACTCTAGACCCTTTCTTTGTTTTCACTATTGTTAATTTGCCCAGCACAAGTGAGGGTCACAGCAGGAGCATCCAGGCTCTGACAGGGCACTCTGGTGCTGCCAACAGGCTTCAGATCACTCCAAACAGTAAATAGTTGTGCTGAATATTGACTCTCCATTGTGCCTCTGCAAGCTTAGGAAGTCCTTCACGTGCACATTACTGGCACTGTGCCCTTTTAATGGATAAATCATAGCTCTTGTAATGTACCCCATCAATACTTTGTATCCTGAGGGAGAGCTTAATCGGCAGCACTGCCCCAAAGATTAAGTGCATGCTGTAAAAGTGCTTGGAGTGTTTGCAGTATCAAGCAGATACTTAAAACAGACAATGAGGGTAATTTCAATTAAAAATCAAGCCCTTGGGCAGCTTCACTTGTTTTTTAAAGGAATTCAAAATTGGTATTTTCAATTTTTCCCCAAGCATGCATGGCAGTAATCTCTGTGGGTTTCCATATGTGAATGAATGGCTAACTGTCCATTTTCACTGCACAAACCTTTTCCATTCGTTCTTTCATTTCCATACCAGTGGGCAGGTGGCTCAGACACCTTCACAATATGTGTTTTAATTTGTCTTATTCTACATAAATTTTTGGAGATGGTGGGAAGAGCTTTTGAACAGAAATTAGAGTAGCAGCTTTATAGAATAATAGAATGGTAAGCTTGGAAGGGACCTCAAGGATCATCTAGTTCCAACCCCCTGCCATAGGCAGGGACACCTCCCATTAGTACAGCTCACTCAAGGCCTCTTCTAACCTGGCCTTGAACACCTCCAGGGAGGGAGCAGCCACAACCTCCCTGGGCAACCTGTGCCAGTGTCTCACCACCCTCACTGGAAAGAGCTTCCTCCTAACATCCAGTCTAAATCTCCCCTCTGCCAGTTTAAACCCATTGCCCCTTGTCCTGTCATTACAAGACCTTGTCAATAGTCCCTCCCCAGCCTTCCTGTAGGCCCCCTTCAGATACTGGAAGGCTACTCTAAGGTCTCCTGGAAGCCTTCTCTTCTCCAGGCTGCAAAGCCCCAACTCTCTCAATCTGTCCTCACAGCAGAACTGCTGCAGCCCTCTGAATATCTTCATGCCCTCCTCTGGACCCACTCCAACACTTCCATGTCCTTCCTGTGCTGGGGGCTCCAGAACTGCACACAGTATATTATATCCTGTGCCATCAAAATGTAGCCATATGTCTCGGAAGCAAATTGAAAAGATGCTTCTTGTTAAGAACCTTCTACTTCTCGTTCTCCACTTGCCTAGTGAACCATTG
This sequence comes from Eubucco bourcierii, assembly GCA_013396675.1. NCBI lineage: Eukaryota > Metazoa > Chordata > Aves > Piciformes > Ramphastidae > Eubucco > Eubucco bourcierii. Next base: position 68,319 of record VWZE01024397.1, on the reverse strand, counting down.
GTCAGGCATGAACCTGTCCCACTTTCAAGCCTGACTTTTACTTCTCTGCAGTCAGCCTTCTTTTCCTGTCTATCCCCTCCACAGCTCTGTGACCCAGCCTCAGTGCCCAGGTTGTTCCCACTGCCCCTTTTTTCCCCAGACCCACCATACAGCCAGCACAGCCCCTTTGCTACACCACAGTGAGCATGTGGCTCTTAACGTAGAAAAAAAGTAGGTGCTGTGAAACGTGATCCTCGTCAAGAGCTTACAATTGCAATGTCCCCAGTGACAAGAGAGCAAAATTTGGAGTCATCTTGACAAAAAGAAACTTCTATATCTCATAAAAAACATTCAACTGTTGTTGAGTGGAAAGAGCTAGGATTTGAAGGGGAGAAAAACTCACATTCAGGAACTTCAGTTCTAGGTTTCTATATCTGTCTCAAGATCTTGCAATGACAGGATGAGGGGCAATGGGTTTAAAGTGGCAGAGGGGAGATTTAGACTGGATGTTAGGAGGAAGTTGTTTGCAGTGAGGGTGGTGAGACACTGGCACAGGTTGCCCAGGGAGGTTGTGGCTGCTCCCTCCCTGGAGATGTTCAAGGCCAGGTTGGAGGAGGCCTTGAGTGAGCTGTACTAGTGAGAGGTGTCCCTGCCTATGGCAGGGGGTTGGAAATAGATGATCCTCAAGGTCCCTTCCAACCTCAACATTCTATGATTCTATGATTATATATATAAATAAATAAATGTCTATCTATATACACACACACAAATAATATATACATTATACTATATATCTATTATATATCATACATCATATATTACATTATAATACATTATACATAATACAACATGTAATATATATTATATAGAATAAATATTCTATATGTGTTATATATAATTATATAAAATACATATAATGTAATATAATAGCCTGTAATGTAATATAATATTATGTAATAATATAACCTAATGTAATATATTATATTATATTTTATCATGTTACATTATATTATAGCATGTTACATTATATTATAGCATGTTATATTATATCTTATCACATTATATTATATCACATTACATCATATCACATTCTATTATATTACATTCTATTATATTATGACTGTATATGGTGTATTATTATATATTATATTGTATATATTATATTATGTGTAATATTTACATTCCTTATTACATGTTTTGTATAATGCATTATCTATTATGTATGATATCATGGATTGTGTAGTGAGACATATTTAATAATGTGCAATATGTATTTGATAATACATAATTAATATCCTGATATTTAATAAGTATAGAAGAAAGCTTTTTGTACAAGTTACAGCCCGTTAACTGTGATGAAAAATACAAAAAAAACGAACTCACACTCAAGAGTCACCTTCCTAGATTTGCAACCTGTGATTTTCAGAGAACAGCACTCAATAAAAATCCACTAATAATCACTAATAATCCCCCTTTAAACAACACACAAAATGCCTGTAGCATCTTTACAGCTGCCTTCAGAAATGCTGTTAAGTCGGGTGCGTCCCACAGCCTCATGCAGCAAGTGGCACCATTTAGGAAGGTGGTTCCCAAAGATCAGTCTCTGCAGGCAGGACCATGGTGGTGATGTCACCTTGCTGTGCTTTTTGTATCCTATCCCTTTTCCTCCTGTTGTGTAGAGCATGCCAGAGTAAAGCCCTGTTGCTGCTTTCAGGTCCAGCGCCACGCGCTTCCGCTGGAGCCAGGCCTACTACACAGCCCAGGACGAGTGGGCCTTGGACAACATCTACATCGGACAGCAGTGTCCCAACATGTGCAGCGGGCATGGCTGGTGTGACCATGGTGTCTGCAGGTATAAAGCATTTGCCAGTCCCTCCTGATGGTTCAGGTATCTTGTGATTTCTCTGTCCCAGAGCTCATATCCTTGGCAGACCCCGGCACTGGAAGAGTTTTCAACGGTACAGTTGCCCTCCTACAGGTGTCCTGGTGACCATTCCATCCCTTTGCATGAGAAGCATGGGGAACAGCTCTGTTCTGAATTTGTTCCACTGGGTCAAGAGGATGCCAGGGAGTAGCTCAGTACTACTTGGCAGACACCTCAAACCAGGTGCAATAACAGGGGCACAGACTACTGCCTGTCAGCTTCAAACTCTCTGAATGGCACAGGGATGCTTGTAGGAATAAGATACAGCTTTTATCCATTATCCCATTGTTTTAGTTTGTTTCCAGGATGAAAAATTAGAATGAATTGTTGTTTCATATCTAATTTTAAGTTGCACCACCTTAACCCATTTTCAGTGTTAAATAAAGCCTTTAAAATTTCACAACATGAACCTGCAGTATGAGCACAGCCCAGACAGCAACCAAGCGCTGAGCTGCAGCAAGAGCAACATGGCCAACAGGGCAAGGGAGGGGATTCTGCCCCTTTACTCTGCTCTCCTCAGACCCCACCTGGAGTCCTGTGTGCAGTTCTGGAGCCCCCAGCACAGGAAGGACATGGAAGTGTTGGAGTGGGTCCAGAGGAGGCCACGAAGATACTTAGAGGGCTGCAGCAGCTCTGCTATGAGGACAGGCTGAGAGAGTTGGGGCCCTGCAGCCTGGAGAAGAGAAGGCTTCCAGGAGACCTGATAGTAGCCTTCCAGTGTCTGAAGGGGGCCTACAGGAAGTCTGGGGAGGGACTATTGACAAGGTCTTGCAATGACAGGACAAGGGACAATGGGTTTAAACTGAAGAGATTTGGGGAGATTTAGACTGGATGTCAGGAGGAAGTTGTTTGCAGGGAGGGTGGTGAGGCACTGGAATATGTTGCCCAGGGAGGTTAGGGAGCACAGACTCACCCAACATGATCAAAGATCTTCCATCTGTGCTCCCCAGCCTCACTGGAAGTGTTCAAGGCCAGGTTGGACAAGCCCTTAAGTGACCTGTACTAGTGAGAGTACAGGTCCTGTCTCTGCCTATGGCAGGGGGCTGGAACTAAATGGTCTTTGAGGTCCCTTCCAACCTTACCATTCTGTGATTCTGTGATTCTACTTTTACACTTCCTTCCAGGTGTGACTCAGGATTTCGGGGTACTGAATGTCAGCCTGAAAATCCCCTCCCTTCTACTGTCATGTCTGATTTTGAGAGCTCAGACAGCCTGAAGACAGAGTGGCAGGAAATTATTGGGGGAGAGATCGTCAAGCCTGAAGAAGGCTGTGGGGTCATCTCGTCTGGCTCCTCACTCTACTTCAACCAGGTACTAATGAGGGGATGGGAGACAGAGAAGCCCACCTACTATGGGTTTGAATGGAGTGTGCTGGAGTTGTACAGCAAAGAAAGGGAGGGTGGCAGAAAGCCACACACAGCATTAGAAGTGCTTGAAAAAGCACAACTGTGCTTTGCAGGTAAGGAGCAAAGCAATCAAAAGAGACCAGGAAAGACACTGCATTAGATATTCAGGAAACACCAGCTGTAATGGAAGGAAATCACCAGTGTGGGAGGAACTGTGTGCATTCAAACTGTCTTCAAGGTGTGTTTTTCTGGTTTGAGACTCAGCTCCTTTTCAGCATCCAGCAGCTTTCACCTGTTCTGTACTCTTCTGGACAAGGGCTGGAGAAAGATTTGCTTTCCAGATGACAAGCAGCTTAATTTGAGGTCACAGGCTCAAAACTGGTGACAAAAAGCAACCACTCCAGACTTTTAGAAAGTGGTTAGCCTGTAGGAGAATAATCTTTTGTATAATTTAGATGTTTTGCAGATAAAAATAACAGAGCAGAAAAGAGATACAGGGAATTCTGCTAATTAATAGCAATTATAACTAAAATAACAAGATATCTTTATAACCAGGTAGAAGATGATGGGTGGTAATCACAGTTGAATTTTATTGTTGCTCCTTAGGTTGAGCATTGGGTTTTGTTTTGCTCTTAATTGAAAGGAGGAGCATAAAGGCAGTTCTGTGCCTCTCTTTTTAAGATTTGATCAAACTGGCACTGCTGTCACAAGAGCCAGATTAGTCCCAGGAGAATAACCCATAAGCAGTGCTGTGTAATTGTGTGTTGTTTACCTCATTACAAACATCTAGCCCATCAAACAATTTTCAGCACTCCTACACAGTCTCACATCCAGGTCCCCTGGAAGTGCAGCTCTGTACTGAGAATTTCATAATCAGTATAACTAGCTAATTGTGATAATTGGATTTTTTAATGTAATTGTCTTCTCTGTTAGATGTTTTTCCTCCTGGCTCAGTTCCTTACGCCAAGTTTCTCCGAAGCAGTTTGCTAGAATTAACCTGCTATGATCTTTCTGCTGATTTCTGTTAAGGAGGAGTGAAAAACTCATTTAGAGATTCTTGGCTGCTTTCTATTGATCTCTAAGGGTTAGGTTATCATTCATTTCTTGAGTAGTAGCAGCCTGTGTGCCATCAATAGAAGGTGGTTTATTTAATTTCTGTTTAGATCTTTTTCAAGGCATCAAGTGGCCAAGCTGGTAGATAAAAAAAAAAATAAAAAAAAAAAATTTAACACTTGCCCAGCAGTTCTGTATTGTTTTAGAAGCTCATCTGCACAGGCTGCATTGCTTTTTATTTGCTTAAACAGACACTTCTTATTTGAGTGCCTACTGTTTACTATCATTGTCAATTAATGCTACCAGAATTAATGCTGGCTTTGTTTTGCACCGTCTCTCGTTGGTGATACAACTTGCTCTTGCAATTAGCCCTTGCAGTTCCTGTGTCATCCTTTCTCAGTTAACCTGGTTCTGTGGTTAACCCTTTGTCAGGCAGAGCTGCTGTGAGGTGTAGAGGTGGCAAACCTATCTAGAATAGTTTTACAGTAGAGCAGGTCACTCCATTGGGTATCCTGAGGCAGCCAAGACACACTTACCCATGCACCTTTAGTATCCATTATCAGCTTCACTTGGTGATAATTTCAGATGACCCTGGGCCCTCCAGATGAAAATGTGAAATCAAACTACCAAAATATTATCAGTGTCCTCTTGGCCAGTATTAGCCACGTGGGGAAGCTCAGGGTTGCAGCCCAGGCCGAATCCATTTTACTTGCATGGAACCATCCAGGAGGACTTTGCTCAACTGGAGATGAAACACCAAATAAAACAAAGCAGCAGGCATAATTCAAGACCAAGTCAATATGACTGTGTTGTAAGTGAGCTTTTTGAGGGCCAAGGGATTCTTCACAGCTTTTGGTTGTCATCAGAGGTGCAAGTATTAACATTGCACAAGTATTCAGCTTCCAGAAGTCAGCCTGGCTGTGTGATGTGGCCTACTTGAGTCTATAAATGGGCTATGGACCCAGGCTGTAACACAGGCAAAGCAAAATGTTCTGAGAAAGCAAGCAGTGGGCATTAATCTGTGCCTGAGCTGGATAGAAAGAAGGGGGAGTTGGTGAATGGAACAGGATTTAAATTCATTTAACATCTTACTAAATAAAAAAACAAACAAACAAAAAACCCCAACAAACACAATATTTTAATTCTCAGCTCATAAATTTTGTTATTTATATCCAACTAGATCATTTGCTTTTCTCAGATTTGTCTGGAAATCTGTCAGAAAGATCATGAATGTACAGGTGAGACAGATAAAAATATAAATATTAGTTAAAACACAAGGATCATGTTAGAACTTAGCCCAGAGTTTCTTTTCTGGTACTTTTTATATGCTTGGAGATGGACAGGAACCTAGACTCAGAGAACTGGGTTTGGTCAACCTTGAGAAGAGAGGCTTAGGGGAGATCTAATTGCCATGGACCAGTGCATAAAGGGTGCCTACTAAGAAGATGGAGAAAGATAGGAGATGATGGGGAGAAGTTTCTGCTGAGGAGATTCTCATTGGACTCCAAAAGAAAATTCTCCCCCATGAGAACAGTTGGACACTGGAATCATCTCCAGGGGAAGCAGCAGAGTCCCCTACACTCAGGCTGGGTGGTGAATGGCTGAGAGCAGCCCTGAGGAAAAGGACCTTGGGGTCTGGCTTCATGAAAAACTCAACATGAGCCTGCAGTGTGTGCACGCAGCTGAGACAGCAACCAAGTCCTGAGCTGCATCAAGAGCAGTGTGGGCAGCAGGGCGAGGGAGAGGGTTCTGCCCCTTTACTCTGCTCTTGGCAGACCCCACCTGGAGTCCTGTGTGCAGTTCTGGAGCCCTCAGCACAGGAAGGACATGGAAGTGTTGAAGCAGGTCCAGAGGAGGCCAAGAAGATGATCAGAGGTCTGCAGCAGCTCTGCTGTGAGGACAGGCTGAGAGTGTTGGGGCTCTGCAGCCTGGAGAAGAGGAAGGCTTTGAGGAGACCTTCTAGTAGTCTTCCAGTATCTGAAGGGGGCCTACAGGAAGGCTGGGGAGGGACTATTGACAAGGTCTTACAATGACAGGAGAAGGGCCAATGGGTTTATACTGACAGAGGGGAGATTTAGACTGGATGTTAGGAGGAATTTGTTTGCAGTGAGGGTGGTGAGACACTGGCACAGGTTGCCCAGGGAGGTTGTGGCTTCTCTCTCCCTGGAGGTGTTCAAGACCAGGTTGGAGGAGGCCTTGAGTGATTTGTACTAGTAGGAGGTGTCCCTGCCTATGGCAGGAGGGTGGAACTAGATGATCCTTGAGGTCCCTTCCAACCTTACCATTCTATGATTCTATACATTGGACAGTTTGAAGACTCAGCCTGACAGTGTGCTGAACCACCTCCTTTCAATTCCACTATCACCTAGAAAAGTTGAACCAGATGAGCCTTGGGTCCCTTCCAACCTGTGATTTTTCAGAAAGAGGAGGTGTGTTGCTGGTTCTCTGTTCTGCAGGGCATTACCATGGTGCAACTGCCTCTTTGGTGACCACAGGGATATGCTCTCTGCATCCTCCCTCCAGCTTTGCCCTACTTGCAAAAGCTTGTGGCAGCATCACACTGCTTAGGCAGGGCTGTGACAAGCATGGGGCGTGAAGATCATCTCTGTGGGGACATTGTCCTTGCCCTGTGTCCTGCCTTGCCATAGGCAGCTTCATATCACATAGCACCATCTTATAGGCTTGTGGATGTGCAAGGAATATGCCCTTGTGGCTAGGAAGGCCAATGGCATCCTGGTGTGCTTGAAGAAGCTTGTGGCAAGTAGGTCAGGTTATCCTCTGCCTCTCCTCTGCTCTGGTGAGGGCTCTTCTGGAGTACTGTGTCCAGTTCTGGGTTCCCTGGCTCAAGAAAATCAAGGAACTACTTGAGAGAGAACAGCAAAAGGCTATGAAGATGATTAGGGGACTAAAACATCTCTCTTGGGAGGAAAGCCTGAGGGAGCTGGGGCTCTTTAGCTTGGAGAAGACGAGACTGAGAGGTGACCTCATCAATGTTTATAAATATGTAATGGATGAGTGCCAGGAGATTGGAGCCAGGCTCTGCTGGGTGATGCCCAATGACAGGACAAGGTGCAATGGGTGGAAACTGAGGCATAGGAAGTTTCATGTAAACATGAGAAGAATTTTTTTCTCTGTGAGGGTGACAGAACACTGGAACAGGCTGCTCAAGGCAGGTGTGGAGTCTCCCTCTCTGGAGATACTCAAAAACCACCTGGACTCATTCCTGTGTGATCTGCTATAGGAGATCCTGCTGTGGCAGGGGAGTTGGGCTGGATGAGCTTTGGAGGTCCCTTCCAACCCCTGACCTTCAGTGATTCTCTATGACTTAGTGCTCTTTAGCCTGGAGAGAAGACTCGGCAGGGGGGATCAATGCTTATCAACACTTATACAAGACTGAGTGTCAGGAGGATGGTGCCAGCCTTTATCAGTGGTGCCCAGTGACAGAACAGGAGGTAACAGGCACAGACTTGAACATAAGGAGGAACTCCTTTAATTTGAGGGTGGTGGAGCACTGAAACATGCTTCCCAGAGAGGTGGTGGAGTCTCCATCTCTGGGTGATGTCCTGTACAATCTGCTTTAGGTGAACCTACTCTGGCAGGGGGTTTGGTCTAGGATGATCTCCAAAGGTCCCTTTCATCCCCTATCATTCTGTAATTCTGTGAAACATTAAAAAAAAAGTCAAGTTAACAGAAAATTCAGTGTTATCCTTCTTGCCTAATTTCCTGTACAGTAGTAACTGGTGTTGGGCTTTAAGTATATCTGTTCCCAGTGAAAGTATCTCATTTAATATCATCTTCTAACCCCCCTGGCCAATCCTCCTAATTCACCTTGCACGTAAGGCAAACCTCGGGATAAGGTACAGGGGTGGGGAGAAGGTGGTAGGGTGGCTGGGAGCCCCTCCTGGGGTCTCTGATTTCTGGGAGGGGAGTTGTGTTTCTGTATTACCTTTAACTTGTCTATTTCTGTAACTATTCCTGTCTATAGTGTATATCTCTGCTTGTACATTGTGCTGAGCTGTAAATAGAGCTTCAGTCCTTAACTTCCAGCTGGCTGAGTTCTAGTCTGGGTCATTTTACAAAGTGTGGGGGGCAGGGAACTCCCAAACCATCACACCCTCTGTTCTTTGTGTTGTAGGCTGGGAAAAGACAGTTGGTAAGCTGGGATTTGGACACGACCTGGGTGGATTTTGTCCAGTTTTACATCCAGATAGGAGGAGACAGCTCTTCATGCAACAGACCAGACAGCAGAGAGGAAGGTGTGCTGCTGCAGTACAGCAACAACGGTGGCATCAACTGGCACCTACTAGCAGAAATGTATTTCTCTGACTTCAGCAAACCCAGGTATAAGTTTGGCCTAAATTAAATCCATGCTGCATCAAATCTTTAAAAAACCCTGTTTCTCAGTTTATGAAAACATGAAGAGTAATTTCAAGTTACTGTGCTTGGAAGCCTTCATTTTTTGGAAACTTTTCCAGGCTGCCACAGTAAACTTTTGTCACTAGGAAAGAAAAACCTTCCAAAAATGAAGTTTCCAATCACCTCCCATGTGAAGCATGACTAAAATGCTAATATCTGCAAATAATTAGCACAAATGCAGAATGTACCACAAAGAGGTGTAGGAATATGATGGAAGATGATCAGATGGTCAAAGGGCTGGAGCAGCTCGACTGTGAGGACAGGCTGAGAGAGTTGGGGCTCTGCAGCCTGGAGAAGAGAAGGCTTCCAGGAGACCTTAGAGTAGCCTTCCAGGATCTGAAGGGGGCCTACAGGAAGGCTGGGGAGGGACTATTGACAAGGTCTTGCAATGACAGGGCAAGGGGCAATGGGTTTGAACTGGCAGAGAGGAGATTTAGACTGGATGTTAGGAGGAAGTTGTTTGCAGTGAGGATGGTGAGACACTGGCACGGGTTGCCCAGGGAGGTTGTGGCTGCTCCCTCCCTGGAGGTGTTGAAGGCCACGTTGGAGGCGGCCCTGAGTGACCTGCACTAGTGGGAGATGTCCCTGCCTATGGCAGGGGGTTGGAACTGGATGATCCTTGAGGTCCCTTCCAACCTTACCATTCTGTGATTCTATGAATATGCCATTTCCTCTGACCCTCTGAACATATACTAATGTCACATAGAACAAAAACTCTTTTAAACCAAGAAGAAACTATGTTCAGCATTTCAGATTGGCTGTAAGGTAGATTGTCAGTGCACGTTTATATTGCATTTTCCTGCATAGGCATTAACATTGTTTCTGTTACCTGCAGCTGATGTCTTTCCATACACAAAGAGTTTTACCTTCCCATCTTGTTGCTTTGCCTTGCAATGACAACGTTTTCAAAAGGGCTTCTGGAACTCAGCAAACTGTCTTTTTCTAAAGGTGGTCTAGGCGTTTGAAAGTCTAAACCCAATGGAATGGAATAGACTAGACTAGAATATTTCAGTTGGAAGTGACCTACAATGATCTAGTCCAAATGCCTCTTAAATGCTGGTAGACTTTGAGGTATGAACCACCTCTCTAGGAAGCCTTTTCAGCATTTGACCAACCACTTGATAATTAAATGCTTCCTAATGGCCAGTCAAAAGCTCCTCTAACACAACCTTGAACCATTCCGCTACATCCTATCACTAGATACCAGAGAAGAGCTCAGCACTTCCCTCTCTACCTCCCCTCCTCAGGAATCTGTAGAGAGTAATGAGGTCACTTCTCAGCCTCTTTTCCTCAAAGTCCAAAGTCTTCATCCATTTTTCATAGGTCATTCTTCCCAGCACCTTCACCAGCTTTGTTGCCCTTCACTGGATGCATGCAAGAACCATCACATCCTTCTTAAACTGTGGAATCCTGAACTGGGCATCATGAACCTGCTTATCCCGCAGGTGGCCAACCTGTCCATAAAGATGCTGTGAGGGACAGTATCAAAAGCCTTACTAAAATCCAAAAAAACTAGACCAACCATCTTCCCTTCATCCACTAGGTGGGTGGGTTAGCCCCTGCTTCATTGAAATTGCAGGACACATCCAGCAAAGAAGCTACACCTTCATCACTTAACTACGATAGTTTATTTATAAGCAAAACATTTACCCCTCTGAGTAACCCAAGAGTGATAGTCTTTACTGAATACAACTACAAGTATTTCTTTTTCTGTTGCTTCAGATGTAGTCCCCATCTTATTTTTCAACACATAAACCTGGGAAACCTCTGGTAAAAAAGGTTCCCTGTAACCCTGAACAGTTCTTCCACATCCCTCTGCCTAACCAGCTAGGGAAACAGTGTCTGTGGTGCAAAACAACAGATGATACAGAGTACCAAAAGAGACACATGCACGTGTAAGGTGTCTGAAATACTGCACAAGTAACTAATTACTGTAGCTTTTAGCATATGTCTGATTAGCTTTGAAATCTTAACTTTTATTTAAAATCATTTTGTGAGGTGTTTCCTAACTCAAAGCAAACTATCTGAGAGGTTCTGAAGTTACAAGGATTCAATTTTTATCCACAGCAGAAAAGTCTGATGCACAATCTATTGCACTGCAGTAGAAAGATGCTTTTGTCTACAAATAGATCCAACCAGCAGAAGAGAATAAGAAATTAATTTTGCCAACACATTTCAGTATTACTTGCTGGCACCAGAAGACTTGCTGAACAGTTTAATTCAAAGCTGAAGACTTCAAATCAGCTCCTTATTGTGGCAGGCAATATGGTAATGGAGAGTGAAAAATAACCATTGTCTAAAAGAGTTTCCGGGGGGCAGAGACATGAAGAAGTTTCTTTGTGTGCAGCCTGTAAATAGGTATCCACATCAGTAGAAGATTTCTGAGGCTGTCTGTATACCAGACATGCCCTGTCGCTGGGTAAGGAATTGGCTGGATGGTGGCACGCAGAGAGCAGTGATCAAGGGCACAATGTCCACCTGGAGACCAGTGCCAAGTGGTGTCCCTCAGGGGTCTGTGCTGGGACCAGTGCTGTTTGACATCTTTGTCAGTGACATGGACAGAGGAATGGAGTGCACCCTCAGCAAGTTTGCAGGTGGCACCAAACTGTGTGGCACAGTCGACTTGCTGGAGGGCAGGGATCCATCCAGAGGGACCTG
>VWZE01024397.1:30042-56795 GCA_013396675.1 Eubucco bourcierii | reverse complement strand
GGAGCCCTCAGCACAGGAAGGACATGGAAGTGTTGGAGTGGGTCCAGAGGAGGCCAAAAGGATGATCAGAGGGCTGGAGCAGCTCTGCTGTGAGGACAGGCTGAGAGAGTTAGGGCTCTGCAGCCTGGAGAAGAGAAGGCTTCCAGGAGACTTTCTAGTAGTCTTCCAGTATCTGAAGGGGACCTACAGGAAGGCTGTGGAGGGACTATTGACAAGGTCTTGTAATGACAGGACAAGGGGCAATGGGTTTGAACTGGGGAGATTTAGACTGGATGTTAGGAGGAAGTTGTTTGCAGTGAAGGTGGTAAGACACTGGTACAGGTTGCCCAGGGAGGTTGTGGCTGCTCCCTGCCTGGAGGTGTTGAAGGCCAGGTTGGAGGAGGCCTTGAGTGAGCTGTGCTAGTGGGAGGTGTCCCTGCCTATGGCAGGGGGTTGGAACTAGATGATCCTTGAGGTGTTTCAGTGGCATTTCTCTTGTGTCTCTTCAGACCATGTTCCCTAAAGTTCTGCTGAATTTCTCCTCTTCAGATTTGTCTACCTGGAGCTGCCAGCAGCAGCCAAGACGCCTTGCACCAGGTTTCGCTGGTGGCAGCCTGTGTTCTCGGGGGAAGGCTACGACCAGTGGGCCATTGATGACATCATCATTTTGTCAGAGAAGCAGAAGCATGTCATTCCCATCGTTAATCCCACTTTACCACAGGTAATAAGCAAGAAGAGGCCATGGGCTTTCCCACAAAACAGGAACTACCCTCTTCAGTAGACTGAAAGTATTTGATCTATTCAAAGAAAAAACTTTAGTGTTTGCATCTCTCTCTGTGTGAGAATCACCTGGGCCTTATCACAACCCCCTCAGGCTCCCAGTCCTTGTGGCAGGGGGTGTAAGGATGTATCTCCTCCAAAATTCAAAAAAGAAATTCTGGAAATCACTAATTTTTGAGAGTGACAGGAAAGACACATTGCAGAATTTGAGAGTTTATGTGTTTTGGAATTATTGCTAAAGTTACCCTGCAAGGTGCTAGTACTTGTTGCTTTCCTCTTCACTCCTAACAGAACTTCTATGAAAAGCCAGCATTTGATTACCCTATGAACCAGCTGAGTGTGTGGTTAATGCTGGCCAACGAAGGGATGGCCAAAAATGAAAGTTTCTGCTCTGCCACCCCCTCTGCCATGCTCTTTGGTAAATCAGATGGAGACCGATTCGCGGTGACTCGAGATTTAACTCTGAAGCCTGGATATGTCCTGCAGTTCAAGGTATGATTCCTTCAGTATGTCCCTGCAGAACATCAGTGAAACTGCCCTTAGTCAATACTTGCAAGGTGCCACTGGAGCCACAGTTCAGAACAAGGTGATACATTACAGTGCTGTGTGGAACGCTGAGCACAAGTACGAACCCCTGCGGTATAAATTGCTGCGCCAGTCTGAAAGCATAGCCAAGACCTTGTTGCAGGAGAGCTTTTCACCCCCCTGGAGAAGTGTCAAAGATGCCTGTTCTTCAGCATGTGAGTTCAACTGTCACTAGATTCAAGTCAGGACTAGGAGATGTTGCTGTGCTGTCGAGAGAGGAAGGATTTCTGCCATCTGGGGGTCTTTGACTACAAAAGCTCCAATGTGGTTTTGTGTACACTTATTGTATTTTAGACTATTTAAGGCCTTTCAAGCTGCTCTGGACTCCAGCATGGATTTGTCATATAATTTCCTTTTATTGTATCAATGAATATAGACTTCAATTAGCATTCTTCTCTTTAAAGGCCTTGCAAAAAAATTTCAATGGTCTGACAACACATCAGAAATTTGGCTCCAAATAAAGTGTATTTGCTTTGACAAGCTCTTGTTGCTGAACCCTAATCAAAATTTTATTGAGTTTATAATGAAATCCCATCAGTGAATTCTGGAGGTTGGTTGCAATGCAATTTTAATGAGCTCACCACAAATACATGGTCCTTACATAATTGGTAGATACAGACACTGAATAATTTACGAGTGGAATTATTAAAAGAGATCAGATGTTTACAGGCAGCTTTTCAAATGTAATTCCCAGAGTTCTATAAATAGGAAAGTTAGTCAGAAATAGTGGGATTTGTGAAATAATCTCATTTCCTCTGAAAGTTGTGCTAATGAAATGCTATCCAAACGAGAGAGATTGCAGGACCATTGCTGAGTGTTGCTTGTGATTTTGTACTTTTAAGCTGTCTAAAACACAAACATGTTTCAGTATATAAACACCATCTAGCCTGGAGAAGATGATGTTTGCCTCCTCACTGCTTCCCTTCAGTGGCCAAGTTCTTTCATTATGGAGGTTTGATGATAAATATCAAAAATCAAAAATTATTTAGTCTAAGGAAGTAATACCTAGAAGTGAATCATAGAATGGTGAGGTTGGAAGGGACCTCAAGGATCATCTAGTTCCAACCCCCTGCCATAGGTAGGGAGAANCCCTCCCCAGCCTTCCTGTAGGCCCCCTTCAGATACTGGAAGACTACTAGAAAGTCTCCTGGAAGCCTTCTCTTCTCCAGGCTGCAGAGCCCCAACTCTCTCAGCCTGTCCTCATAGCAGAGCTGCTACAACCCTCTGAGCATCTTCATGGCCCCCTCTGGACCCACTCCAACACTTCCATGTCCTTCCTGTGCTGGAGGCTCCAGAACTGCACACAGGACTCCAGGTGGGGTCTGACGAGAGCAGAGTAAAGGGGCAGAATCCCCTCCCTTGCCCTGCTGCCCACACTGCTCTTTCTGCAGCCCAGGACTCAGTTGCTGTCTGGGCTGCACTCACACTGCAGGCTCATGTTGAGCTTTTCATCAACCCAGACCCCAAGGTCCTTTTCCTCCACATTCCATCACAGAAACACTTGGCAATGTAACAAGAATATGCAAAACAAACAAAATGTACCAGAGAATAATAAGTTCTTCAGGTGTCCCTGCCTATGGCAGGGAGTTGGAACTAGATGATCCTTGAGGTCCCTTCCAACTTAACCATTCTATGATCCTATGATTCTGTGTTTGATTCTATGATTCAAGGCCCCAGTCCAGGCCACTTTTGGACAGCTTTGAAACTGGCCTGCACATCAGTGTGGTGCTGCTCTTTGAATGCTCTAATTTTAAGCACAAGGTTAAAGGCTTTCCTGACATGGTGAAATTTCCATCTTGAAGAGCTGCCTGGAATAGTTTTGCATTGATTAAGTCAAATACAGCAATGTATCAAAATTATTTCATTTTATATGAGTTATTTTGGTTTAGGTTTTGCATTCTACAGCTCAAGTAGAATTTCTGGAGTGAAATAATGAAAATTAATATTTTTTCTGATAGCTTGGGAAAAAAAAAAAAAAATGAAAACTTTAAGCCAGCAGCTGATTTTTGTCTTAGTTGCATTTTCATTTGATGTTTTAATATGCATTTTTCTACTTCATCCAATTTTGCTCTATTCTGGGGGCCCAGACTGCAGTGCCAACTGTCAGACATCATTCCTGTGAAACCAATCACTAGGCTCTGGTCCAGGTTCATCGCCCAGCGTGGTGTGGGACCTCAGAGTCAGCCTGATCCTCTGGGCACATTGGCTGGTATGCAGATGTGAGGTGGTTCTTAGAGGATCCAGCTCTTCTCACCCCTCCTGGCCAAATAGGTGCTTGTGGAGAGCCTGTTGATTGTGTCCTGCTATCCAACAGAAGCTTTGAAAAGTTCTTAGCACACTTTAGTGTGCTCAAGCCATTACCTCAATGAGGATGGGAATTTGTACTGAGAAATGGCATATAGATGGAGAAAACACACTCTGGGCAGGATTCAAAGCAAATGTCAGAGAACTAAGCCTCTCAGACCAGAACACCAGAGGTGTTTTACAGGTAATAAATACCAATAACAGTACAGGTTCTTTCAGCTCATACCCAACACTCTGCTTTCTTGCAGCTGAACATTGGCTGCACCAACCAGTACAGCAGTTCTGCTCCAGTTCTGCTCCAGTACTCCCACGATGCTGGGCTCTTCTGGTCACTGGTGAAGGAGGGCTGCTACCCTGCATCTCCAGGCACAAAGGGGTGTGAGGGGAGCTCACGGGAGCTGAGTGAGCCCAGCGTGTATCACACGGGAGACTTTGAGGACTGGACAAGGATTACCATTGTCATCCCTCGGTCACTTGCAACCAGGTACTGTACATCATAAAGCAGTGATGCCAGTGGTACCTGTGAGTTAGCTGCCTCTCCTTTGATGCTACTTGCAATGTGCACATGCAGCCCAGACAGCCAACTGAGTCCTAGGCTGCAGCAAGAGAAGCGTGGGCAGCAGGGCAAGGGAGGGGATCCTGCCCCTTTACTCTGCTCTTGTCAGGCCCCACCTGGAGTCCTGTGTGCAGTTCTGGAGCCCCCAGCACAGGAAGGACATGGAAGTGTTGGAGCAGGTCCAGAGGAGGCCACAAGGATGCTCGGAGGGCTGCAGCAGCTCTGCTCTGAGGACAGGCTACAAGAGTTGGGGCTCTGCAGCCTGGAGAAGAGAAGGCTTCCAGGAGACCTTAGAGTAGCCTTCCAGTATCTGAAGGGGGCCTACAGGAAGGCTGGGGAGGGACTATTGACAAGGACTTGCAATAACAGGACAAAGGGCAATGGGTTTAAACTGGCAGAGGGGAGATTGAAACTGGATGTTAGGAGGAAGTTGTTTGCAGTGAGGGTGGTGAGACACTGGCACAGGTTGCCCAGGGAGGTTGTGGCTGCTCTCTCCCTGGAGGTGTTGAAGGCCAGGTTGGAGGAGACCTTGAGTGATTTGTACTAGTGGGAGGTGTCCCTGCCTATGGCAGGGGATTGGAACTAGATGATCCTTGAGGTCCCTTCCAACCTTACCATTCTATGATTCTATACTTCAGGATAAAAAATAGTGTTAAAAATTGGCAGATCTGAGAAGAATCTGTGTGCTCTCCAAACCAAGGAGAAGCTTCCTGGTTTAGAGGTGTCACAATTGTCTATGAAAGTAAGTTACAAGGCAACAAGGAACCCAGAATGTTTTAGTTATACATCAGTTTCTTCATCTTGACACATTGGTTACAGCAGAAGCACCAGTGAGAAAGTGGTCACTTGAATCAAATAAACCAAACTGAATCAAGTAAGCTGGTTAATTTAACTGGGCAAAGACACCTTAGAATGATATTTGAGCTGCTGCATTGTGTGCTGTGTCATTGAAGCCATCTGAAACAGCAAAAGTCAAAGGAGAGAGGAATGGTACATGTGTCCATCTGCAAGTGCCTCCTCATCATTGTGTTAACAGAGGTGCAAACAGTGGAAAATGCAAATAAGCCTGGAAATCAGGAGGCTTTTCTCAGTCTCACTTGGGTTTAGCTGAAATTCCTCACTCCCTTTGCTTGCTTTTACTCCATCAGTAATCTGCCCTGGTCTATCTGCTGCCTGCACTAAGCTCTGCACATGCAGCCAACAGACATCCCTTAAGCCCCTGGCCACATGCACCCACTGTCCCCTGCTTCTTGCCCCACAAAGCCTCTGGGTTTCAACCTCATCCTTCTGTCACAGACTGCTCAGGTCCCTGCACAGATCTGGAATATGTGACATATTGTGTAGCAGGGAAGCTGGTGCCTTTGCTGCAAGGAGCTGAAATAGCAACGTGTACCATAACAAGTTTGTCTTTTCTTCACTAATTAGCCAATAAAAGCAGGTGCCAAATTGCACAGATCTGACACCAGCTGATGTGATTTACCCAAAACAAGCACTGCAGAATCAATAACAGCAATCTGTTTGGCATTATGTTCAGGAATGTGATCAGGAATAAGAAGCTCATGTTAATGTATTAGAAATATAAGTGTTGTGAGCACGATGAGGGCTTCAGTGTGTTGAAAACTGACTTTGTTGTGGGCCACTTTTGAAACCATGCTTTATGGGATGGGTTATCTGGAGAGCATCTCATTTCATCAGATGGTACAGAGCACTGGCACTGATCACTGCCAACCAAAACTGTTGATTTTTTTTGTAGGAGAAAAAAAACAACAAACAGTTTTATTCCATTTTAGGCATAGTGGCAAAGAGAATCTTAGTTAATCCATTGATGCATCAGTGAGATTTAACATACATTTAAATCATCTTGAGTAACCTGTACTAGTGGGAGGTATCCCTGCCTATGGCAGGGGGTTGGAACTAGATGATCCTTGAGGTCACTTCCAACCTTACCATTCTATGATTCTATAATTTAAAATACACTCCGGAGTGCCTATAAAATGATTTAGCTAAAAGTTAGTGAAAATTAACAACCAAAATATTTCTTCCTCAGTAAAGTTCCTGTGGGATGGGTTGGCTGGAGTACCCTAGTGTAGGCTCAGTTAAGTTCCTGGAGCAGTGTCAGTTCTGCAAGTTAAGGATTAGATCACTGTTTTCCAGGAATTTCCTGTTGTCATTCAGGAACAAGAACTTAGTATCTCTATCCATGTAGGATGTTATATTTGTCATTACTTTTTGAAAGTAGGTCACCTTTCTTATAGAATCATAGAATGGTAAGGTTGGAAGGGACCTCAAGGATCATCTAGTTCCAATCCCCTGCCATAGGCAGGGACACCTCCCACTAGTACTGGTTACTCAGGACCTCCTCCAACCTGGCCTTGAACACCTCCAGGGAGGGAGCAGCCACAACCTCCCTGGGCAACCTGTGCCAGTGTCTCATCACCCTAGCATGTTATCTCTATCCATGTAGGATGTTATATTTGTCATTACTTTTTGAAAGTAGGTTACCTTTCTTATAGAATCATAGAATGCTAAGGTTGGAAGGGACCTCAAGGATCATCTAGCCAAATGACCTGAAAGTCAAAATTAAATAATCACTGCCATTGCTGAGTTCCTTTCACAAGTCGTGTAAGAAACAAAGTGCTGTAAGAAACAGAGTCCTTCTCTTCAGCCTGAAGAAGAGAAGGCTTAGAGGAGACCTTATAGTAACCTTCCAGGATCTGAAGGGGGCCTACAAGAAGGTTGGGGAGGGACTATTGACAAGGTCTTGTAATGACAGGACAAGGGGCAATGGGTTTGAACTGGCAGAGGGGAGATTTAGACTGGATGTTAGGAGGAAGTTCTTTCCAGTGAGGGTGGTAAAGCACTGGCACAGGTTGCCCAGGGAGGTTGTGGCTGCTCCCTCCCTGGAGGTGTTGAAGGCCAGGTTGGAGGAGGCCTTGAGTGATTTGTACTAGTGGGAGGTGTCCCTGCCTGTGGCATGGTGTTGGAACTAGATGATCCTTGAGGTCCCTTCCAACCTTACCATGCTATGATTTTAATATGTAGTTAGCAACCTGGGCTGAACTGAGTAGTGAAAGGCACTTTTGGTGTCTAATTAACTCTCATTGATAAAAGTATGTATCTGTTCTTTGCATTGCAATGGTGACTATGGGCCAGAGAAAGAAAGTCAAAATACATCCAAAAATCTGGGAGAAAAACCTCCTGAAGTGGTGCAAAGTGCAGGATGTCAGAAATATTTTCTAGGCATTCATTTGCATCTTGTTTGCAAATGACTAATTTAGGAAAAGCTCCTTTTAGCCTTCAGGAAGAAGCAGTAGATGCTGAAGCTGGGAATAGTAATGCTGTGCCCTTCCTGGTTGTTTCCCTGTAGCAAGACTCGGTTTCGCTGGATCCAGGAGAGCAGCTCCCACAAGAGCGTACCTGCCTTCGGCTTAGACGGAGTCTACATCTCTGAGCCTTGCCCCAGCTACTGCAGTGGCCACGGGGACTGTGTCTCAGGGGTCTGCTTCTGTGACTTGGGATACACAGGTAAAACAACCCTTTCGAGGTGGGATCGCGGGCAGCGCCGGCTGGGTTAAAGCTCTAATGCTGGCCTGCCCTTTTCCCTCCCTGCTGTTCCAGGTGAGTGTGTGGTGATGTGGATTTCATGGGCTGCCAGCAAGAATCTTCTCCCTTTGTTAAACAAAATTCAGCACAGGCAACACAGAGCAGCTGAAGGCAGCAGGCACCGGTGATGCTTCTGGCAGCCACAGTCTTTGAACATCACTAGCTGTAGGAGTGGGAAGGGACTAGTGATAAAAGGGAAGACAAAATCAAGTGTTATCAGCTCAAAAGTCTGCTTAAAAGCCTTTGGATCATCTTCCAAAGATTTGCTGCTGTTTTTCAATGCCCTGGCCGTCAGATGGCACGAGACCAGGAGGGAACATATGTTCTGATAGGCCCTCCTGTGGAAAATTCTACTCACTTTTGGTTTCAAGGGCTTTTATGCTGAAACACAACCCTCCCACACCTAAACTCAGTGGGAAAGAACCCAGTGATTGACACAGTTAGTTGCATGCTGCACTCTTTTCGGCCGTCCTTAGCAGCAAAGCAATAAGCCAACATCTCTTGTTCACTTTGTTTAAAAGTTCACAAAAGGATAATATTTTTTTGTGTGTGTGTACATGAAAAGCTTAATCAGTGCAAAGCATGGCTGCTTTTCACCAAGTGAAATAAGCCATCTGAAAATTCCCAGGCATGGGGCTTATTCTGACTGTGGAAGTCTGTAAAGCTGCTTTAAAACGGTACCATGCTGCTGCAGGGCATTTTGTTAGAGAAGTGCAATGCTTTTGTCACATCTGGATGCAACAGAACCAGCTCCCAGTGTACTGTCTGTGACCTTTACTCTGTTCAGTCTCACCAAAGCATCTCCCCTTTCATGTGTTTTTTATCTTTGAAGCATCACATGGAACCTGTGTGTCTAATGTACCCAACCACAGCGAGATGTTCGACAGGTTTGAGAGGAAGCTAAGCCCTCTCTGGTACAAGATAACAGGAGGGCAGGTTGGGACAGGCTGTGGTGTGCTCAGCGATGGGAAATCTCTGTACTTCAATGGACCTGGCAAAAGGGAGGCAAGGACTGTTCCTCTGGACACCACAAACATCAGGTCAGTCCTCAGGCCTGCCTCTCACAATCATCTCTTTGTGTTCTCTCTGCCACTGCAAGTGTAGATGTGAGAGGGTGGGAAATGTTCTTCTGGTAATCACAATCTACAGGAAATCTTCACGGCAGAGAAATTCTTCAGTTGTTTATTCTGATGTACTGTCTCCTTGAGAGAGTGTGTTTCAGTTAGGAACACCAGAATAGCAGCATCAAAAAAGGAAATCTTTATCCTTACAAGCAGATGTGCTGCATTCTATTCTAGGTGAACAGGCAGCAGGCGTGGTCTTGAGAACACACAAAATACAAGCCTCTGCCCACGGCTGGACAGAAAGCTCCCTGTCCCCTGATTGCCTTGCCAGGTGCTGTGAATTACTCCACTTGTGAATTAGTCCACTTGTCAGAAGTGTGAAAAAACAGGATGTGAATTGTTTCTCTGTAGCCAGGAGGCTAACAAGCCTCCACCTCTCTCCCTGCTGCCACTGAATCCTGCACTGCTGGTAGCAATTAGCCTTTTTCTCTCAAATGGTCTAATTGATTAATGTAATTAAACTG
Source organism: Eubucco bourcierii (assembly GCA_013396675.1). NCBI lineage: Eukaryota > Metazoa > Chordata > Aves > Piciformes > Ramphastidae > Eubucco > Eubucco bourcierii. The sequence continues at coordinate 47,400 of VWZE01024397.1, read as the reverse complement.
AACAAAGGGCTGTTAATTCTAACCGTTATTTAGCCTGGAGTTTGCTGCTGCTTTGTCTAGTCTCTGGAGGAATCACACACCTGAAACCTTGCCCACCCTGCAATTATATCAGTTATCTCAGGAAGGGATTTCTCCTGACAAACACTGCTCCAAGACTAGGTGATGCCATAATTTGCCACATGATTTGATTTGCTGTGACTCGGCAAAGGCTGGCTTTTCAGCTCCTTAGGGGGTGCTGCAGCTTTGGGGACATCCTTAGCTGCTCCTTGGCACCAAACAGCATGGCACTAGTTTCCTTTCCTCTCTCATCTCTGTGTTTAACAAATAAGTGAATTATTTCTATAATTAGATAAATTACTTAATAATGGAATTAAATTAACTGCTTGGCAAATATGCTTTGGACAACTCCATGTTTGCACTGGAACTCTGGGAAGAACTGAGCACTTCTGTTCCACTGTCTTTTGAAGTCTCATATTATTAATTCTGTGAAGCACACTATGTCATCAAGAAGTCTGTATTCAAACAGTGGTTTTGAGTTACTCCTTTCCTGAGTTGGGGCTCTTCAACCTGGAGAAGAGAAGGCTTCCAGGATACTTTGTAGTAGCCTTCCAGGATCTGAAAGGGACCTACAGGAAGGCTGGGGAGGGATTATTTACAAGGTCTTGCCATGACAGGACATGGCAGAGGGGAGATTTAAACTGGATGTTAGGTGGAAGATCTTTGCAGTGAGGGTGGTGAGACACTGGCGCAGGTTGCCCAGGGAGGTTGTGGCTGCTCCCTCCCTGGAGGTGTTGAAGGCCAGGTTGGACGAGACCTTGAGTGAGCTGTACTAGTGGGAGGTGTCCCTGCCTATGGCAGGGGGTTGGAACTAGATGATCTTTGAGGTCCCTTCCAACCTTACCATTCTGTGATTCTATGAAATCTTTTTAGAAAAAAGGGAAAAATATTCCTTTAGCTTTAAGAGTACTTTGAAACCACTTCTAATGGCAGATCTTCATACTTACAGCTTTCCTTTTTTGCAGAGAATGAACCATTTAAGAAGTTAGAAATCTTAAAACACGAAGCAGTGCTTTTTCTTGGCCTTTTTAATCTATCACTATTTTTGTTTTACACAAGAACGTTGTCATCTGGTGTCTTAGCACTGTCCCAGGAACATAACTGGCCAGAGAAACACCTGATGAGAGCAACAAAGATCATAGAATCATAGAATGGTAAGGTTGGAAGGGACCTCAAGGATCATCTAGTTCCAATCCCCTGCCATAGGCAGGGACACCTCCCACTAGCACAGCTCACTCAAGGCCTCCTCCACCCTGGCCTTCAACCCCTCCAGGGAGGGAGCAGCCACAACCTCCCTGGGCAACCTGTGCCAGTGTCTCACCACCCTCACTGGAAAGAACTTCCTCCTAACATCCAGTCTAAATCTCCCCTCTGCCAGTTCAAACCCATTGCCCCTTGTCCTGTCATTGCAAGCCCTTGTCAATAGTCCCTCCCCAGCCTTCCTGTAGGCCCCCTTCAGATCCTGGAAGGCTACTCTAAGGTCTCCTCGAAGCCTTCTCTTCTCCAGGCTGCAGAGCCCCAACTCTTTCAGCCTGTCCTCACAGCAGAGCTGCTGCAGCCCTCTGAACATCTTTGTGGCCTCCTCTGGATCTGCTCCAACACTTCCATGTCCTTCCTGTGCTGGGGGCTCCAGAACTGCACACAGTGCTCCAGGTGGGGTCTGATGAGAGCAGAGTAAAGGCGCAGAATCACTTCCCTTGCCCTGCTGTCCCCCCAACATCCCTCTTCAAAGTATGTGTTCACCATGTGAGCTGCTCTCCTGTGGCAACTCATCATTTGTTGAAACAAAACAACATTTACCTTTTTTATAAGCAGCACAGTGAGGAGTTTAACTTCCTTGAACAATCCAAGCTTGATGCCACATCCTTAGGCTGTTTACTTTCCAGAAGAAGCGCATTGGTTACCTCAAACACCAGTGGGACTAATACTGATTTTTTTGCTTTCTTCAGCCATTTGTGTGCTCAGGGCCAGGATCCACTTCCTGCTGCTTGACCAGAATGCTCCTTAGGCTGCAGCAATTACCCCAGACTGCTCTAATTCTCAGAGGAGAGAATAGATGGTTCAAAAGGGCAATACAACAACCTAAAACTGCACCTAGCAATGAGTAATTTGTCTTCTGGAAGCATGTTTTTGGTTTTGTTTCTTTTCATTAATTATAAGACAATTTGGCTTGGCCACATAAAACTCAGATTAAGCTTCAGACACCTTCCTTAGAACAGATGCATCCCACTAGGACCATCTGTAAAATTAACTGATTGTTTTTACTAGAAGCAAAGGCAGACTGTTTGTGATAGGGTGAGGGGTTAACTGAAAGATTCATACCCAAAAAAAGAAAATAATTCCTCAGCTTAGAATTCTTTTTTCCATGATTGGAGCTCAAATTGATGTCACTTGAAAGAGGAGATTAGAGGGAAGGACTTTCTCCCATTTTTGTATTACTTTTAGCATTCAATAATGCCTTGCATAGAATTAGGTTATCTTATTGGGGGTCATCTTAACCCCTGCACAGTTATCTTTTACTATTGGGAGGGCTTGGCTAGGGAGTTTTGGTGATTTAGTGAGCAGCAGGAAAATATGTGTTAAAAGACATTACCATTAGATATGTGGATTGAGGATGGTGAATAGGAAGGCTGAACTCCTGCAGTAGATCTTTAAGCTGCTTATTTTTCAGGTTAATAGTGTTTACCCAGGCCTTTTAAGATCTCCTTTCATTAAATCAGGCATGGAAGAGCTAAAAATTGAAAAATGTTTCAAGATATTAAAGTTTCATTTTCATTTTGAATTCCTGCATCTCTGCATATGCATATTGTCAGTCATGGGATACCATCCAGAGGGACCTGGACAGGCTGCAGAGGTGGGCCCAAGCCAACCTCATGAAATTCAACAAGGCCAAGTGTGAGGTTCCTGCACCTGGGTAGGCACAATCCCAAGCACAACTCCAGGCTGGGTGGTGAATGGCTGAGAGCAGCCCTGAGGAAAAGGACCTTGGAATCTGGGGTGATGAAAAGCTCAACATGAGCCTGCAGTGTGAGTGCAGCCCAGACAGCAACCGAGTGCTGGGCTGCAGCAAGAGCAGTGTGGGCAGCAGGGCAAGGGAGGGGATTCTGCCCCTTTACTCTGCTCTCATCAGACCCCACCTGGAGCACTGTGTGCAGTTCTGGAGCCCCCAGCACAGGAAGGACATGGAACTGTTGGAGCAGATCCAGAGAAGGCCACAAAGATGTTCAGAGAACTGGAGCAGCTCTGCTATGAGAACAGGCTGAGAGAGTTGGGGCTTTGCAACCTGGAGAAGAGAAGGCTTCAAGGAGGCCTTAGAGTAGCCTTCCAGTATCTGAAAGGGACCTACAGGAAGACTGGGGAGGGACTATTGACAAGGTCTTGCAATGACAGGACAAGGGGCAATGGGTTTGAACTGGCAGAGGGGAGATTTAGACTGGATGTTAGGAGGAAGTTCTTTACAGTGAAGGCAGTGAGACACTGGCACAGGTTGCCCAGGGAGGTTGTGGCTGCTCCCTCCCTGGAGGTGTTGAAGGCCAGGTTGGAGGAGGCCTTGAGTGAACTGTGCTAGTGGGAGGTGTCCCTGCCTATGGCAGGGGGTTGGAACTAGATGATCCTTGATGCCCCTTCCAACCTTACCATTCTATGATCTTGCTTCAGTTACAGCTTTCTGAATGTAAAGTGTGCATTTTAGATAAGGATGTAAAGAGTTGTTCTTTTTCCTAAGGTATACAAAGACTCCTTTCCCCTTTCCCTTCTCTTCCCAGAGGAGTGGGCTCCATGTGAGCTCAGTGCCCCAGGTTTGTCATGTGCCAAAGATCTGCCAACCCAAGGTGTGTGGTGCTGCTCAGGGAAGCAGCTCAGCAGTAGACTGCCAAACTCAGGAGCCATGCTAGGAGCACTGCAAATTAGAGCTGGCTCCCTGGAGCCAAGGCCTGTAAAGCAGTGCTCAATGTTTAGCAGGCACACAATGTGCTGTTGCAATCCCAGCTTTATCTGGCCCATTGTCTCCTCATTGCTTTACAAGACTGACTGCATTTGTTTTGACAGACATGAGGAGAATGTCCTATGACACTAAGAGAGCTGCACATATCAAAATTAGTTTCACCCAGGCCATTTTTTGGCTTCCACTTTGGGAAACCCCTGAAGCCTCTCCATCCCTTCTCTTTTGTGTGACCCGGTGTGCCAAAGGCACAATTTCACCAGCGGTATTCCCATGCTTCTGACTGACAATTCCATACCTGGATGACTTTGGTTACTGATGAGCTACTTGTGACACTCTTCACTACCTCTTCAGTGGCAGCATTTGCATGCAGTGTATACCTGGCAGCTAGAGAAAAACCATGGCATTTGTAATTTATTTTATTTATGGTTCAAAGTGGTGACATCTGGCTTGATAGCTGACTTGGCTCCTGTCCCTGTTGCAGACCTCCATTGCTAATAATTGTGCAACCATGCTAGAGAGCTGTTCTGGGTCAACCCCTTACAGATCAGATGGGCTGATGCCCTCTTCTGCACTAAGGGATTTGGTTTGGGTTTTTTTGGGGGGGGATTGATGATATTTGTTGTTTGGTTTGTGAGGGATTTTTTGTTTTGTTTTGTGTTGGTGGTTTTTGGTTTGGGGTGGTTTTTGGTTTGGGTTGGGTTTTGGTGGTTTGTTTGTTTTTTTGCTTTTTACAGATATTTACACTTGGCAAATAAAAAGGATCATTTCATCATAGGACTGTAAATCTTTTCTACCTGTGAGACTGCTGTCTGGTGTTTTATTGCCTGTCGAGGCAACAGAGCTACAGCATGCAATAGGACTCACCTATCTAAAGAATGCAATACTGTGAAGTTGTCTGTCCTTGAGCTACCTATGGGGCTATAATATAAAGGAGGCTGATGAGCATATTCTGGTTTCTCCTAGACCTTTAGATATGCAAAACATTTCAGACAGGAGATGCCAGTTTCAACAACAGAACTGGTTTGTTGTGATATTTAGAATCATGACATTGTGCATCTAGCAGTGGCTGAGGGAAATTGGAGTTCTCTGCATTGCACTGGCTCTGGCTGTAGTTTGTGGTTGGTCTGTGTCACTGCAAATTGGGACCAAATGCCCTAAAGCAAAGAGAGTTATCCTTGTGTGACAATTGAGTGACAAATCAAATGTTGCTTTTTCACACAGAGAAAAAATTGCAGCTCAGAATTAGTATTTAAAATAGAGAAACTACCTACAAGCAGTAGAATTAATGAAGCTTGGTTTCCTCAATTTTGTGTTCTTTTTTTCTCCCAAACCCCCTGTTTAGCAGTGACCCCACCTCACCCTGTGTGCTTCACCAGGACAGCCCCCAGCACAAATGACAGACAGGTGCTTCCCAAAAAATGCCACATTAGCAAGTACTCCAGTAGCCATAACACAGCAGGCAGGCATCACCCTTAGGAAGAAATTGGCTAGGTGACAAGAAACTGAATGGCATCACCAAACTGCAGTGTGAGGTCTCAGAATGGGGATGAGTCTGGGTTCCCTCCTCTGTTCATACACTATTTTAGGCATGCAATACAGACAATTTATGAAGAAGGCATAGATGAGGGTGTTGTGAAGGGGTAATTAGTTGATGCAAGGCCAGGTTGGATGAGGTCTTGAGTGAGCTGTACTAGTGGGAGGTGTCCCTGCCTATGGCAGAGGGCTGGAACTAGATGATCCTTCAGGTCCCTTCCAGCCTTACCATTCTATGATTCTACGATTCTATGATTTGCAAAGATTAATATTGTTTGTTAACATTCAATATCCAGGAGTCTCACTACCCTGACCACTAATTTTAATAATAATTAGTTCTTTGCATGGTCAGGGAAAGTTTATACAGGTAATAACACAGGATCTAGCAATAACTAGCAATAAAATGTAACAGTAATTGAACTCAGTTGAACTGGCAGAGAAGGTTCCTGCAGTCAGTGCACCACTTGCGGTCAATACTCCTCTTGCCCACTAGGTGGACCCAATGAGCTCCTTCCTGCTGATGGCAGAAGGCAATGGTGAATTGCAAGAGGCTTGAAGTATTTACTCACAAAATGATCTCCCGACTGGCAGGGCTGGCTACAGCTTCAGACAGTACCCAAATGCTTTCAAAGAATTCTGTTGATGTCTTGTCAGCTGCTGAGACTTCTGATTCTTCCCAGGATTCAGGCTTCTGGGGAAAGGAGGCAGACAATCTCTGACTTGGTCCTGATCTCCTCTGGATGATCTGTGTATCTCCAGGACTTCCTGTCTTGGCAGGAGGCTTTCAGGTGCAGGCAGGATGCAATGCCATGTGCAGTCACAGCACAATGTCAGGCTGGCTGTGCAGGCTGATTGCGTGGAGGCATTTAGAGCCTGTTCCTGGTAAGCTCTTGGAAGGCAGTTTCCAGGCAGTACAGGATACTATAAGGCAGCAGCAAGCAGCAAGCACAAATACAACAGCAGAACACAGATACAAGGGCAGAGCACGCTGTGTCACCTGCTCATCTCCTTTTATCCATACAGTCTGAGACTGATGGGCCTTTGGACACAGAATAGCCAGTCAGAATGGCAGTTAGCCAAGCTTGACTATATTAGATGAAGCCGTAGGCTTGCTTTACCCTTTTTAGGGCAGCACACAGGCCTTGCCCAAGGCAGGCACAAGCTGAACCTGTGTACCTTGTTTACTACAGGCTGCAAACAAGTCTGGGCAGGCCAGAGTCCTCAGACTCAGTGGCTCCAGGTTCTTTGTCCTCTTTCCTGTGGTTGCTTCTCCCCAAAACAGAGGAGGGAGAGCAGAAAAACATGTCTGGGCAAGCCAGGAGATGTATAAGCCTATTTTGGCCTGCTTATGCATACCACAACAGTCCTCCGCTGCTGTCTGTGGCCACTCTTGGCTTCACTGGGAACCAATGAGCCCGGAATAAAGACCTAACTGCAAATGCCTCCTTAGTGAAGAGGGGACACTTATCCTGACTGATCTTGTGCTACCAGAACATGATCACACTTCTCTTCTACCCCACTGTTTTTAACAGGCTAGTTCAATTTTATGTACAAATTGGAAGCAAGGCCGTTGGTAACTCCTGCAACAGACCAAGAGCCAGGAATGAAGGTAAAACCTCTTTTCTTAATAATCAGCTTTTTGTGTGTGTGTTTTCAATCTTCTGCAGTGGTTTTTGCCTTTGGCTGCCTTTACAAACACAAAGATTGTTTTATTTTTAACATAAATCAATTACCTCCACTGTTTTCTATAAATGCTGCTATTTCCTTTTGTATTTATCCTGATTTCCACCAAACTTCACAGTGATCTGTCAGTAGAAGTAACTGCCAGGGCCATGCTGGTTTAAGACAGACAACATTTACAAGACTAAGTGTAATGTCTCTTATTGGATTATTTGGTAGTGTTGGGAAACAGGTAAAGTTACAAGTACACAGGGCTTTCTTCAGGTCTGAAGTAAAAGGAATAATAAAAGTGGGCAGTCTCTATTTCTGACTTGAAGAAAGGCTGTGTGCCTGGAAACTTGTTCAGCTTCTCAGCTACGCCAGTGGGTCCAATAAAAGATTGCTTTCCAACTTGAGCTCATGTATGATTTACCTGAATTGCAGAAGTCTAAGAATGTAGCTAAAATGTCTATCTAGTTTAAAGAAATTAATCTCTCCCAGCTGTGTCCTTTCTTATTTTTACCACATGCTTAGAGTTATTGGGTGAGGGGGATATATTTGTGTTTGTGAAGGATAAGGCGAGTTTGGGGATCGGGTTCCTCGTGTAAAGCGGTCTAGTTGCATGATGACAGACCACTAACATCTGTGGATGAGAGAACTTTGTTTTCCTCTCAGTATGAATCATTTAACTTCAATGGACTGATTCCTGCTGCGTGGCATTTACGTCGATAACAACTCCTAACTACTGTCTTTCAGCACAGGTTATACAAAGGTTTGATTCCAGGGAGGTTGTGGATGTGGTTGTGGATATCAGGGACATTGTGGCTGCTCCCTCCCTGGAGGTGTTGAAGGCCAGGTTGGAGGAGGCCTTGAGTGAGCTGTGCTAGTGGGAGGTGTCCCTGCCTATGGCAGGGGGTTGGAACTAGATGATCCTTGAGATCCCTTCCAACCTTACCATTCTATGGTTCTATGATTCTCCTCTCATTTGCACCAGTAGGACACAGACACACCTATTGTCTTTGAGCATACTAAAGTATAAAAGAGTTTTAAGAGAAGAAATATACACAAGCAGTTCTTCCTTGTGTTATCCCCTTTGATGAGCTTCTGCGTACGACCATCCAGCCAATTCCTTACCCAGCAGTGCTCCACCCATCCAGTCCATGTTTTTCCAGTTTGGTGACCAGGATATCATGTGGGACAGAGTCAAAATGCCTTACTCAGGTCCAAGTAGATGACATCAGTTGCCCTTCCCTTGTCCACTGTCGCTGTGAAAGTGACTTCACAATTCTGCTATATCCTGGTATTTGTCCTACCGTGTGTTGGGTGTGAAGACTAACTTAAATTATCTAAATATTAAGATAATTACTTTTTAAGGATGCTGTGAGCTTGCACAGGTAGCATGAGCATCCTGAACTACCCTTACTGGGAGCCCAGCTGTCAGAGTTACAACATTGTGTCTCACATAAACTGCAAGGATACCTGATGTGAAATAAATGCTGCCTTCATGAAGAAAGCCACATTGATGCCTATCACTTCTGTGGTACAATCACTAGTCCACTGAGGATGTGAAAGATTTCTCTTCTGAGTTTGGTGAAGACAACCAAGATAATGTGTGGCAGCTGGTGAGCCCACACGACCTGTCCAGCAGGACTTCATCTACTAAAAGGGTCCTAGCCCAGGAGATGCCAAAAGGGGTAGGGAAGATGCCAAAAGTCATGTGTACTGGACAGAGGTTGGCAACTTCTGAGTGCAGGCTCAAGAGCTGCCCCTCTGTGCTCTGTGCAGTTAGACTAGCTTGCTTTCTTCCTTTTAAACACAGGGCTTGTTGTTCAATACACAAATGACAATGGGATCACCTGGCACTTGCTGCGGGAACTGGACTTCATGTCGTACCTGGAACCCCAGGTGGTCTCCATAGACTTACCTCGGGAGGCCAAGACCCCTGCCACCGCCTTCCGCTGGTGGCAGCCACAGCACGGTAAGCAAGACACCATCCTGAAGCTTCATTAAGCAGCTTTATACAGTCCATGTGTGACTGCTGCTCAGTGTGGGCATGCACTGCAGAAACCTCAGCTTGACACAGACACAGCTTGGTTAGCAGCTGGGTACTGGAAGAGCATGCTTAGGCTTTCCTCAGTCACCCTGCTGATGTGAGTTTGTTTTATAGCACCAACCAGAAGAGTGGACTGAAGGGCAGAACTTTTTTCAGTTTAAAGCAAAGATGCTGAGAGATAACAAAGGGGAGGGGGGAAATACTACACAGAAAAGCCTAAATAAGATTGGAGGATTTACTTGAGTGTAGAGTGAGATAGGATGCAAAATTCCTTACTCATTTTATCTTTTTTTTTTTTTTTTTCTGTTTTGGAAGAGGAGACATAATGTGGCCTTGATTCTGCCTACCTGGTGGCTCCCATCTCACTCTCTTCAATAACACATTCCAAAACAGGACCTCCATCCCCTGCCACTTCTGGTGGCACACACCCTGCTCCCTCCACCCTGCTCTGCTGCACTCCAAAGCCCACTCAGCCACCTCCCACATCCTCAGCCATAATGCAGTGCAGAATGGCCTTGTCAGCCAGAACTCTTGTTCCTCAGAGTGCCAAGACAAAAGTCCTGGCACATCCTTAAACTGGATGTTAGGAGGAAGTTGTTTGCAGTGAGGGTGGTGAGACACTGGCACAGGTTGCTCAGGGAGGTTGTGGCTGCTCCCTCCCTGGAGGTATTCAAGGCCAGGTTGGATGAAGCCTTGAGAGACCTGTACTAGTGGGAGGTGTCCCTGCCTGTGGCAGAGGATTCAAACTAGATTGTCTTTGAGGTCCCTTCCAACCTTACCATTCTATGATTCTGTGATCCCTGTGAGCTCACAATTCATTACCAAGATTATTTTTCCTCTTCTGGGAAGGCAGTGGTTGCACAGGATGATGGTGTTCTCAGCATGCTAGAAAGATAAATTGAAATGAAGTGCCACAGATGATCATCAGCTGAGGTACCTGTAGGCTGGAGAACAAGAGAGGACAGGTTTCCAGGAAGGTGGTGAAGATCATTCCTGTGAAAGGCCTTCAGTATTTTCCTTTGTGTACTGTAATCTTCCATACAAAAAGTACATTGGAAGCTAGAGAGAGACTTTTCTGATTTAACTGTGGGGTATGGCAGGAAGTTTGCAACCCATAAAATGGAAATCCCCAATCTAGGGACTCAGGGAGTAACTCATTCAAACACAGAAGAGCATATGATGACAAAGGCACTGAAGCCTGAGAAGTGAAGAGGGAAATGCCTATGATTATCTGAAATGGAAACATGCTTTAGAGTCCAAGTTCATCCCTGAGCAATGTTTAAGCCTTGTCTAACAGCTCTCAGTCTACATGGCTGAGCACTGCTCGCTGGGTTGACACAAGATATGGCCATAAAACAATCACTTCAAATCCTCTAACCTGCCTGTTGTGCTTTTTACAGGGAAGCACTCAGCTCAGTGGGCTTTGGATGATGTCCTCATAGGGATGAATGACAGCTCTCAGACTGGCTTCCAGGATAAATTTGATGGCTCTGTAGATTTGCAAGCAAGCTGGTACAGAATACAAGGAGGTCAAGTAGACATCGACTGCCTGTCTATGGATACAGCTCTGATGTTCAGTGAAAACATTGGTATGTGTCAGCAAGCCCTGCTACATTTGTGGTGTCAGAACACAACAAATCTGGATTGTGGTGTCAGAACACAACAAATCTGGATTGTGCACCATGAATCTGTTTTGGTTATGTGTGCCAACAGCATGGAATGAGACCTGTTCCCCTTTGCTCTGTGGCACAGTATGGCATTCAGGTGAAACTTGTGATGGCTTGTACCAGGGGCTGCTACATCCTGCAGCTGTTGGGCAAGAAGAGAAGGAGCATTTTCTTCTGCTGACATTATTATTATTATTAGTAGTAGTAGTAGTAGTGGTGGTGGTGGTGGTTTTGTTGGTTTTGTTATTGTTGTTATTACTATTATTATTACATTATTACTACTATTATTATTATTACTATTATTATTACTGCTACTATTATTACTACTATTACTATTACTGTTCTTTATATGAGTCTAGTTTATAAATTACAGACCCATTCAGGCCTAGAGTAACCTGCAGGCTGGAGAAAGGTGAAAATACAGATAACCAGCGTGAATGGCAATACTGAAGGCAAAGGCACAAGATGCACTCTTTCTGTTGCCTCTCTCTCCTTTCTTAGGAAAACCTCGTTATGCTGAGACCTGGGACTTCCATGTGTCAGCCTCCACTTTCTTGCAATTTGAGCTGAGCATGGGTTGTAGCAAACCCTACAGCAGTTCTCACAGCATTCACCTGCAGTACTCTCTAAACAACGGGAGAGATTGGCACTTGGTGACGGAGGAGTGCGTGCCCCCAACCATCGGCTGCCAGCAGTACACCGAGAGCTCTGTCTACACTTCAGAAAGATTCCAAAACTGGAAGAGAATTACAGTCTACCTCCCACCCTCCACCAAGTGAGCACTGCTCTTCTGCCTGCTTAGCAGGAGACAGATTTTGCTGATCTAATTTGAGCAAACATCCTCCGGTTTGGGAATTTTCTACATGCCTTTTGAATGATTAAATGTGTGCTGTCACACCGTCAGAATTTTAAATGTCCCTTCAAAACAGTTCATCAGATATAATGTGAACTGCAGGAGCTTAATGAAGTAACAACTTCAGATGAGTGAATTCTGAAGTCTTGCCTGTGACAGCAAGAACAGGAATGCTAAGCCAAGCTTTGCTAGCATTTGCACAATAAGAAGCAAGACTTAATGCCCTGACCTGTCCTTTCATATAAAAGTATTTGCTGTCATTTTGTATTATTTGTCATCCAGTCTTTAGTCATCTTAGTCATGGGTGTTAGCATGTCAAAATGCATGTCACTGGATGTGCCACCTCCACCCTTTTGACCCAGAGGAGAGTTCTGCCTGCCTCCTGGTGCCATCACATGGTTGTGAATGGATGTGGCAGATATGATGGCATCCATCTCTCCAAATACAATCCTGCTGTAGTTCAGAAAGATAAGCTGGTGCTATTGCTTACTGCTGCTCTTAACAGTTCTGTGATTGTGCCTCTATTTGTCCTAGCTCTCCCAGGACACGTTTCAGGTGGATTCAGTACAACTATGCCTCTGGGGTGGATTCTTGGGCTATTGACAATGTGGTGCTGGCTACAGGATGCCCTTGGATGTGCTCTGGCCACGGCATCTGTGATGCAGGTCGTTGTGTGTAAGTAGCAACCTGTTTAACCAGCTTCATAGGAAAGATCTGTGTTGTACCTAGGCCAGATGGATAACACCTTTTCCTCCCACCTTGTTGCTAGGTGTGACAGAGGCTTTGGTGGTCCATACTGTGTTCCTGTAATCCCTCTGCCGGCCGTCCTGAAGGATGATTTCAACGGTAACTTGCATCCAGACCTCTGGCCTGAGGTCTATGGTGCTGAGCGGGGAAACCTGAATGGTGACACCATCAAGTCTGGAACAGCTCTCATTTTTAAAGGGGTCAGAGACTACTTATATTGAAAAACAAAACTAATACAAACCAGTAGAGCTTAAAAATAGAGAGTACATTTTTTTTGTTGTTGTCTCCTTTCCTATATTTATGTCAATGTCTTTAGGGTAGAATTTAATCTTTTCTTTTTGCCTGTCTTCTCCTGCCTGTGGCATGTACCATGTTTGTCACAGGTGTGTTTTGTGAGCAAAGGGGTTTCATCAGTTTGTTGGCTGTTACTTTCATTTGTGGGATACGTTTCTCCTTGGGTTCAACTTCTTTATATGACTTACATCACGTTTCACAGGATGTGAATTGTCTGAAACTTGGATTGGTTGTTCCTGCAGGTTGTTTCCCTGGGAAAATGGGTCTGAAAAAGAGGGAAGCTCTGAGAGGTGGTTTGCCTGATTTCTGCAAAACAGGGACCAGTTCTGGCCCCACGATCCACACAACTTTGAGCTCTTCTATAGAAATGGACAGAACCTTAGTGGTCACTGTGAGGTTTCCCATCTGCTCCCTTTACTTACTGCTCTAAGACAAGAAGTTGCCCCAGAAAAGGATATTTGGAAACAATTTTTTTTTTTTTTTTTTTTTTTTGGGCATGGAAAACAGCTCCTGAGAGGAGTCTTCCTGTCTAGGAGTTAGAGTGCTTAGCTGCTGGACACTTTACCCAAAAAATGTCTGTAGAAGCTGAGACTCGGTGTCGCAGTAAACCAGTGCTTGTGGGTCAGATCACATGCTGGTGACTCAAAGCATGAACTGAAGGAGCTGTACCTGTGGCTGTACCTAGTCATATAGCTGTGTTTCTGGTGGTGACATGCACCCTTTCTCTTACTATGGGTCACTGTACCAAAGCTGCCACTGTCCCCATCTTCTGCCTGGGAGAAGGAGTGGGACAAAAAACTACGTCTCTTGCTGCCAGCGGCAGTCAGTAAGACAACATCCAGACAAGAGTAAGCTTCAGAGCACCTTCAGTAATGGGACATGGGATTCACACTATATATTCTCTATTTGCAGGAAGGACTGAGAATGCTTGTATCAAGAGATCTAGACTGCACCAATACTGTGTACATCCAGTTTTCCTTTAAATTCATTGCCAAAGGTAAGATCACTGTTGATCTCCTATCACTCATCTGGCTTGATTCATACCTAGCAGCATCACAGAAAAAGATATGGATTTACATTGTCAACTTCAGTGGGCATCATCATCATCATTATCAACTTCAATGTACATGGTCATCATCATTGCTCCCTCCCTGGAGGTGTTGAAGGCCAGGTTGGAGGAGGTCTTGAGTGAGCTGTACTAGTGGGATGTGTCCCTGCCTATGGCAAGGGATTGGAACTAGATGATCCTTGAGGTCTCTTCCAGCCTTACCATTCTATGATTCTGTGATCAGTTTTCAGGAAAAGTGGGAGTTTGTTTGAGATTCTGCATCATCCCTGCCTTGCTCCCAACCTATGTGGCTCTTTGTGCAGTTCCTAAGCAAAAAGTCAGTTGTACTAATGTCAAAACACAGTGTTTGAGCAGAAGAATAGCAAAAGAGCTCAAGATTTTTGAAGAGATTTTGCAGTATGTTGGGGGGAAAAAAAAGGAAGAATTTATCATTATTTTAAGTTATAAAGTGGTGCCTGTAGTAGATTGCTTACAGGATCAATAAGGGACTACAAGGGGATTAATTTTGAGACTTCAGTTCACTGCATTAAAAGCTCTTAACGTCTCACTTCCTAGTAGGTATATTAGAGATGCCTAAAACTCTAATTCTACTCAACTGTGTATGAGAAATACCCAAACTTTGCAAGCTAAGTACACACTTTGGTTTAACAAGCTTCAGACAGCTTCTCTAGTACAAGGATTTTCAAACCAATGGTTTACTCACCCTGCTATTAGTCTCTGTCATCAAATGATTTTGTCCAAGTGAGGAGTGTCATGGCAGAGAACACTGCCCTGCTTGAGGATTTCAGTCACTCCCATGCAATTTCAGAAGTTTTCCACAGCATTGCTTGTAGAACTGGTATTTTCCTGCTGAACTCTCAGCATGCAAAAACTTCTCTTCCTTTGGTGAAAGATGTTCATAGCTCCTTCAGGAGGCTCATTCCTCTGGGACTGGACCCTGACTGACTCACCCTTTGCCAAAAGACAGCATGAAAAAGAGTTCTGAGACACATCTCTCTTCCTAAATATGTTTTTTAGCCAAATCTTTGTATGAGCAAGTGAAAATGAAGCTTTTTTTCTGATTTAAGTTTGATTCCTTTAATAGGGATTGAATGATATATGTTGGCCTCTTTCCTAGTGTTGTTTGAGTACTTTGTGGAAAAGAAAGAAAACAGTAACAGCCAAAAGCATAACATGCTGCAAAAACCATTAACATGCCAAATGCTTCATATTGTAAAGCAAAATCTTTGTGAAGATTTCTTTTTACCTTCAAAATATTTCTACATTTTCTACATGTAGAAATTCTATATGTTCTGTAAGATAGGAATAGTCTAAAGGCTGGACTTTGACACGTGATCCCCAAGAGGTAAAGCAAAGAAACTCAAACATTTTCTCCTTAAATCTGGGTCTTGCTAGCCTTAGGTTGGATTCAGGTCCCAACAGGCTCCCTAATCTTGAATGCAAATGAATATAGCTGAGCACATTTGTCAGCTGTATGTTGTTTATTCTTAATTGCCACCACCAAGCTGAAATCAGCTTCTGACTGCAAATGTCTCCTCTTTGCTCTGCTGTACATACAGTGGTTGAAGAGAGGCTTTGTGCTGGAGCAGAATGGAACAGGACCATGCACATCAGCAAACTTGGTTAATTTAAGAACCAAACATGAGAGAAACTTGCACAGTAATGCACAAAGAGGCAGACTCTTATTCCTTTGCTGCTGCTAGTTTCTACACTCAAACTGAGTTTTTGGGGACATGCCACACAATAGAGGGAGTGAAGTGTGTCAGTCTGTCTGAGTGAGAACTCAGCCAAAAATACCACCACTCAAGTGCTGATGTTCCTGGTCAGCAAGTCAGTCATGAGCCAAATATACACTGGGATCCAGTGGAACCAGCACCAAGCATGAGTGCTGGGCTCTGATCAGGACATAGCTCTGCTATGAGGACAGGCTGAGAAAGTTGGGGCTCTTCAGCCTGGAGAAGAGGAGGCTTCGAGGGGACCTGTTAATAGCCTTCCAGTATCTGAAGGGGGCCTACAGGAAGGCTGGGGAAGGATTATTTACAAGGTCTTGCACAAGGGGCAATGGGTTTAAACTGGCAGAGGGGAGATTTAGACTGGATGTTAGGAGGAAGTTCTTTCCAGTGAGGGTGGTGAGACACTGGCACAGGTTGCCCAGGGAGGTCGTGGCTGCTCCCTCCCTGGAGGTGTTCAAGGCCAGGTTGGAGGAGGCCTTGAGTGAGCTGTGCTAGTGGGAGGTGTCCCTGCCTATGGCAGGGGGTTGGAACTAGCTGATCCTTGAGGTCCCTTCCAACTTTACCATTCTATGATTCTATGATTCTATGTTAACAGCTAAGAGTGTTTATTGGCACTTTAAAGCTTTAAGAAATAAAAAGGTGGAACTGTTAGTCAGAAAATTCAAATTTTACTCTCAGTTCTACCACTGATTTTTAGGCCCAGCTTAAAGCTTTTTTTTGTTCTTGATAAAACATACTAATAAAGATCCTTAACACTTGATCAGATTTCTGGTAGTGAATATGCTCATATGACTGTCTGCAGCTGAAGCCATAGACTATTGTGAGGATAAGGACTGTGTCTTTAACTGAAAATGCTGTGGATGATAATGATAATGTCTGGTACCTGGGAGAAACAAACAAACACTGAATTACTGGAAAATATCTGTGGCAGAAGGAGCTGGTTTGCTCTAATCTAATAAACTGGAACACCAAGATAGTTTCTTACCGAGGTAATGAACTGTGTCCATACATACCACGAACAGCAACATAAATTCAGGCCCTAATTCCTTAGCATTTTGCAGACAGGCAGGCAGGGGCAGGCAGAGGAAGAGGTGTCTGTACACCTCAACGGCTTGAGATGCTGTTAAATGAAGCCTAAGCTCTGTAATAGATGTCAGTAACCTAATTGTATTTACAATGAGGAGTGCTCTTGAGAGAGTGCTTTTTAGAGCTGGATTACAATGGATGTAAATGCATGTCCTCTCTGCTGCAGGCACCCCTGAGAGGTCTCATTCCATACTGCTGCAATACTCTGTCAACGGTGGCATCACTTGGCACCTGATAGATGAGTTCTACTTCACCCAGACCACAGATGTCCTCTTCATTAATGTTCCTCTGCCCTATGCAGCCCAAAGCAACGCGACGCGGTTCAGGCTCTGGCAACCTTACAACAATGGTAAGGAAGAGACACTCAGGGGACTCCAGGTGCACACTTGCACAGCTCAGCCTCTGCAGGAGGCAAGATAGTTGAACTCAACAATAACAGAGGCTCTTACAGGAGCTTTCCTTGTATGCACAGTGTGTGCATGCAACACAGACAGCCAACTGAGTCCTAGGCTGCAGCAAGAGCAGTGTGGGCAGCAGGGCAAGGGAGGGGATTCTGCCCCTTTACTCTGCTCTTGGCAGACCCCATCTGGAGTCCTGTGTGCAGTTCTGGAGCCCTCAGCACAGGAAGGACATGGAAGTGTTGGAGTGGGTCCAGAGGAGGCCA
>VWZE01024397.1:15971-29817 GCA_013396675.1 Eubucco bourcierii | reverse complement strand
GGGGTTGGAACTAGATGATCCTTGAGGTCCCTTCCAACCTTACCATTCTATGATTCTGTATTTGCCCTCTTAAATTACATTTATCACAGGATTGTGTTTACCGTCCTTATAAAGCTGCTATATGCTTTGAAGTGAAGTTACCTTAACCTAATAACCCTTGACTGTATGCAGAAGACTCTCAGCTTTGTTCCTGAAGGAACTGGGAGAACAAGCAACACCAACAAAGTTAACTTCACTTCAGTTCTTCTCATCATTTTTTACAGACCTGATTCTTCTTTACATGGAGGCCCCATAAGAATACTCCAATTACACTGAAGTGTCTCAAGAGTAAATGGGAACTGTTTCTACCTTGCTCAGAATTAACTAGGCATTAAAAACTCATTTAGAAAGAGAATGTAGTGAGCAGTTAATGTTTCGATTAAATTGCAGAGGACTATAGAAAGCCAGAAGAGAAAGACATCATTCCTCCTCATTACAGATGTGCCATCTGAAGGAAACTCTGGCTCCTTGCTTGCTTTCAGATATTCTGAGCCCATCTCTTAGCAGGAGCTGACATTAAGACCACTAAAGAATTTTTATTATCATTTAGACACAGTGATACAGCAATGCTTTATTCCATGCAGGCAAATGCCTAGCACACATCTTACCAAAAATGCAAATCCAAATCCAGTCCTAAGAAACCAGTTACAGTTCAGTCTTCTGATGAGTCCTGCTTCAAAGATTGAACTAATCATCTCCTGCAGACATGATCTTTAAGCAGGAATTTCATTTAAAAGAAGCCTTTTTGGTTTTGTTGATCAACACAAAATCCCTCAGATAGAGGGGGAACACAGCTGAACAAAAGATCTGGCAATATAACCCTTCCTTCCAAGTTAAAGCTCCAGCTGCACAATTACCTGAATTCATAATCCATTGGAGGGAAGGTCAGTGTTTCCTTCTGTCTCACAGAGCTCTTGCCAGGCAAACATAAGCTGCTGAGTGTAGGGAGGGCTGGAGCAGCTCTCCTGTGAGGACAGGCTACAAGAGTTAGGACTTTTCAGCCTGCAGAAGAGAAGGCTTCGAGGGGACCATATAGTAGCCTTCCAGTATCTGAATGGGGCCTGCAGGAAAACTGGGGAGGGACTATTGACAAGGTCTTGCAATGACAGGACAAGGGGCAATGGGTTTGAACTGGCAGAGGGGAGATTTAGACTGGATGTTAGGAGGAAGTTGTTTGCAGTGAGGGTGGTGAGACACTGGCACAGGTTGCCCAGGGAGGTTGTGGAGCACAGAATCACCCAACATGATCAGATCACGTTGGGTGATTCTGTGTTCTACAACTTCCCTGGAGGTGTTCAAGGCCAGGTTGGAGGAGGCCTTGAGTGAGCTGTGGGAGGTGTCCCTGCCTATGGCAGGGGTTTGGAACTACATGATCCTTGAGGTCCTTTCCAACCTTACTTTTCTGTGATTCTATAAATACTGACTAATGTTCTGCTCTCTCACAATGGCAGTATTAGATCCTAATAGGAATGTTTTGCTTTCCTTTGTAGGCAAAAAGGAAGAAATCTGGATTATTGATGACTTCATTATTGATGGAAATAACCTAAAGAACCCCATGATCCTTTTGGATACATTTGACTTTGGTCCCAAAGAGGACAACTGGTTTTTCTATCCTGGTGGAAACATTGGGCTTTATTGTCCATATTCATCTAAAGGGGCTCCGTAAGCATCTCTCAGCAACAAATTAGAATGAAGGGACTGTGATAAAGGGAGACTAAAGAAGTCCTCTGCTCTTTCTGCAGGGAAGAAGATTCAGCTATGGTATTTGTTTCAAATGAAGTTGGAGAGCACTCTATTACAACGAGGGACCTGAGTGTAAATGAAAACTCTATAATCCAGTTCGAGGTACTTGTCCTCAGTGTTATTTTGCCTTTTACTTCGAGTTCTGTTCCTTTAGGTTCTACTCTTTGCTGTATTTGCCCAGCTGTTAAGATTATCAGGTAGAGAAGTCTCTCTAATTTCCCTTGTAGTTGTTTTGAGGGAAAAAAAAATCTTTGCAAAGAATCTATCTCCTATCTGGATGTTAGGAGGAAGTTCTTTACAGTGAGGGTGGTGAGACACTGGCACAGGTTGCCCAGGGAGGTTGTGACTGCTGCCTCCCTGGAAGTGTTCAAGGCCAGGTTGGAGGAGGCCTTGAGTGAGCTGTGCTAGTGGGAGGTGTCCCTGCCTATGGCAGGGGGCTGGAACTAGATGATCCTTGAGGTCCATTCCAACCTTACCATTCTATGACTTTCCCTCATATGAATGTGTTATGAAGCTTTTAATACACAGCTAAGGGAAATTCCTGCTTCAAAGTCATAGAATCATAGAATGGTAAGGTTGGAAGGGACCTCAAGGATCATCTAGTTCCAACCCCTTGCCATAGGCAGGGACACTTCCCACTAGTGCAGCTCACTCAAGTCCTCATCCAAAGTCATCTACATCCTTCCCTAAATTGCTGTGTTTGTCTATAACTATATACTTTCACTGATAGCATTAAAGTCCATGTCCTACAAGTTAAGAGAGCCACCAGTGACAGACAAGATGATGAGCAAAATCCAATGAGTGTTCAGATTGCCACTTCACAGCCTGCTCAGCATTGCCACAAACTTCACAGAACCATAGAATCATAGAATGGTAAGGTTGGAAGGGACCTCAAGGATCATCTAGTTCCAACCCCCTGCCATAGGCAGGGACACCTCCCACTAGTACAACTCACTCAAGGCCTCCATCTGTGATGCTAGAATTTGTTGAATTTTCTCAGCCAGCCAATGTTCTGCTTTTCTCTTGTGTCTGCTCATTCTTTCCTAGATGCTCTAGAGGAAACTGCTCTTTGGGCATGATGGCCTGAATTCATCCCATCATAGGGAGTTATTTAAAGCTCATGAATAAGGATCATGAATTGGCTGTGCTTTTCATATAGTCAGTGGAAACAAATGCTCCAATGGCCACACATGGTCTAAAC
Source organism: Eubucco bourcierii (assembly GCA_013396675.1). Taxonomy (NCBI): domain Eukaryota; kingdom Metazoa; phylum Chordata; class Aves; order Piciformes; family Ramphastidae; genus Eubucco; species Eubucco bourcierii. The sequence continues at coordinate 26,834 of VWZE01024397.1, read as the reverse complement.
TGTGCTTCTGATCGATCCTAAAATCTAAACTGGGTATTGGCTGGGGCAGCTACTGGTGGGAGCAACCATTTAGCCTATCGTGTATTAGTTTAGGGAGTGTCATTGTATTGTCATTAAGCAACTGGCAATGAACCTTTCATGTAAATTGCCATAGTTGCCAGGGTGCTGTTAACAAAGGTGAAGCATGTAACATAAACAGCAAATGATGCCAGTTTAAGAACAATTACTAAAATTATCCTCAGGGTTTTCAAAGAAATCCAGGCTTAGCTGTACACTCATGCACACTTTAGTTTGTCATGCAGCTAACCCATAAATTATTGAATGCAAACCATTTTCTGTTTTAAAATATAGATTACAGCCTGTAGAACAAAAATGTTTGAGGGTGACTTTAAGATATTAATAAGCCTTCAGAGCATTCACCTCTTAAAATCTACACACTTCCTGCCATATGTGGTAAGAACATTGTTTCCAGCTCGTATTTTGAGGACTTCCCATATAAATGAAGAGGTTATGCATAATGCAGTAGAGTTTATCTCTGTCTCAAGAGTCAAAACATCATTGGGTCAAGCATCTCTCTAAGCTTCCAGATGAGTAGACAACCCTTCTTGTCAAATGTAGGTTGATGAGTCTCATGTGCACTGAAGAGTGATGAAGGAAGTTTGATGTAGGATGCGTTTTCACCATTCATGCACAATTCTAAGTATCACTGTGGTTTAGAAATGAATAGGTTTTCCTACATGTTTAGAAAGACATGCACTTTCCACTACAAAGACCCCTAAAAAATCCCAGATGCTTCACACTTTTAGTGCATGCTTTGTTTTCCATCAGCAATGGGGTGTTGTTTATTGCATGGTAAGTAAACATCTTGTTTTATATCAGAGTCATCCTGTAAGGGAACTGATCCTTATTCTTCTATATAAACTGTTTCAAAGTAAAATATCTTAGCAGCAGTGAGAAGGGAAAGCAGACTAATTTGCAATGAGTGCATGCAGAAAATCTGTCTTAGGAGGTCTCAGATGCTGTACAAAACATTCTCTTATATTTCTTCAGTAGTAGAATTGTTATGTCTGTGTAAGTTTTCTGCTTGTTTTATGCTCTCTACATCAAGGACCTTGTAAGAATACCCTGAGAAGGTTGACACTGACAAAGTGGTTTGCTACAACATTGAATCTAAATCCCATCCAGCTGTGATGTTCTTTTACTGCTGTCTCCTAGGGCTTTGCAGCTACACCTGAGCAAATGAGTAGCTGAAGAACTTGCTGAAGTGATAGAGCACACCCTGTGGAAGATGCTCTTTCTTTTTCAAGTGCAGCATTAAAGAGGACTTACAGAGCAGCTCGGCAGTTTAAACAGGAAGTTTATGTTGGATGAGGCCTTGAGTGAGCTGTACTAGTGGGAGGTGTTCCTGCCTATGGCAGGGGGTTAGAACTAGCTGATCCTTGAGGTCCCTTGCAGCCTTACCATTCTATGATTCTATGCTTGCACATTTTCTTTTAATATTTCTGGGTTTTAAAGTGCACATTTTTTTTGGTGCTGTGATTGCCTGCCAGAGCACTACAAGAGCTGATACATTTCCTCCAGTAACATTAGTAGCTCTCCTCTGGGGTTTTGTCTAATTACTTTATTGTTTTCCTTTTGTAGAAATAGATGAGAGTCTCCTATTGCATTCATCTGTTGATGAACCAGAATGTGACATGCCCATGGACAGGCAGGGCAAGAGTTCATGTTCACCTACTTGTCCTGAGTGCAACATCTTAGTTGCTAAATGAGCTCCCAAATCACCCTTTTACTGGCCCAAATAAATACCTTACCAAATAGGAGAGGCTGACTAAGATGAAGAGCAATTAGGAATCCCACAGCCTACCCTGTGTCACCTTCTGCATTTCATGTCTTGATCTACAGATCAATATTGGCTGCACCACTGATAGCTCCTCTGCTGACCCAATAAAGCTGGAGTTCTCACGAGATCTGGGGGCAACCTGGCACCTGTTGCTCCCCTTGTGCTACAGCAGCAGCAGCCACCTCAGCTCCCTGTGCTCCACTGAGCATCACCCAAGCAGCACTTACTATGCAGGCACCACCCAGGGCTGGAGAAGGGAGGTCATTCACTTTGGAAAGCTGCACCTTTGTGGGTAAGTGTCCAGCTCCTGTGCTTGCCCAGCCTCTCATTTCTTTGTTTTTAATTCTGTTTTCCATCTAGAAACCTCTTCCAGCACAGGAATGAGTGTAAGAACTGCAGCACTAGAGCAGATGACTGATTCTTCTCCACTTCTATCCCAAATGTTAATTAGTGTTCAGGTGGTTCCCCAAATTGTGTTGTACCTACTGCTAATGTTGAATAACCACAGATAATATTCTGTTCATCCACACATCTAAGAGGTGACATTTGTGTGCAGTTGGATTGTGTGGTACAAATCAATGCCAAAGTTCTTAGAGCACTTTTGAGTGTTCTTTGCTGCAGTGCCTTAGCCATTTGAATTCATCAAGGATATTCTTGCATGTAAATTTGGAATTCATTAGAAAATGCAGTGAAATGCAAACTAGTATAAACTTGATTGGACTTCAGTGTTAAGGAAACAAACTGACCTAAATAGTTGAGGTCTCTTGTAGCTGTAGAGTTCTCTGATTCCAAGAAATTGACTGCTGCAGTCACTCAGAAACTCAAAAGTCTGTGGAACAAACCAGGCTGGATGATAACAGATACACAGCACAGAAAAACAATACATGCTTGCAGGTACAATAATGTGTAACTATCCAAAGTTTAAAACAATGCTGTCTGCTTCGCTAGCATCAATCCAGATCCCCACCATTAAGGGTTAAACCATAGCATGTATGAATGAGAATGACCTTTCACCCAACTACCAGTGCAGCCCTTCAAGTGAAAATCTTGCCTACACAGACTCCTTGCTCATTTAAACCTTCCAGGTGTTTTGCTTCAGGCCCCTGTTCCTAGGTGGTTTTGTCCTGTTTGCCTGCCTGCCTTCCAGTTCCTTCCCCAACGTGCCAGGCCAGAAGCCAATTGCTGGGAGTCAGCTGAACCCAGCAGTGCAAAGCACCTACCATGGAGCATTCGATGCCATGAAATTCTGGGGCCAGGGGGGCTGAAAGATTATTTTCTCCACCAAAACCCATTGGAATAACAAGAAAGGCACTCCAAACATTGATTTATTATGTGACTCATAAAAAAAACCAACAACCCAGCTTTGTCATCCCCAAAGTGTCAAGAGGAAGATGACAACATTGTGTGTTATTTCCACTGCACGTGTTGGTTTGGAGATTAGTAGATGTTCTCCATAGATGCTTAGTGAGAACTGCTAACCAAGACTTAGTGTTCCAATTATGTCCTGAAGGAAAAGCCCATGGCCTGGTGAGCAAATGAAGAAAGATTCAGCAAAACCAGTGTTTCACTGCCTGACACGAGTCATGCTTTACCCTTTCCAAGAGGGAACCAAGAGGAGTTGCTGTTCCTCGAGGTGTTACGAATGATGCAAAATGAATAATGGATATTTTATTTTGATATCCAGGCAGAGATTGCTAATACCTATGTAAATTTTTTATTAACATTAAATCTCGCCAGGAAGCTTATTTGCAAGGTTCAAAATGGCAGGGTTTGGAAATTTATGCACACAGGGAACAGGCAGAACTGGAACACTGTAAGAGGTGACCAGCAAATGCAAACATTATGCTGGAAGAGAAGGTTCTGGCAGTCAATATACCACTCACAGTTAATTACCCCACTTGTACACTAGATGGATTCAGGAAGCTCCTTTCTGCTTATGGCAGAAGGCAATTAGTGATTACAAGAGGTTTTAAGTATTTACTCACAGTAAATGTGTCCCCAAAGCACGTGGAGGGGTTGCTGTCTCAGTGATCTCAAAGCCGTTAGAGGCTTTGGAGTTTCCCAGGCTCTTTTCTCAGGCAGCTGGAGTCTGGCACAGGCTCTGCCCTGGTTCCTCTTGACTCCCCATTCAGCAGAAGCTTTGCAGAGGGGCAGGCAGGATGCAATGCCATGGGCAGGCTTGGCACAATGTCAGACTGGCTGTGCAGGCTGAGCGCCTGCAGGCATTTAGAGCCTGTTCCTGGTAAGCTCTTGGAAGGCAGTTTCCAGGCAGTTCAAGATACAAGCAGTAATCAAGCACAGATAGAACAGCAGAGAGCACAGATACCAGGGCAGAGCAGGTTGTGTCACCTGCTCATCTCCTTTTATCCATACAGTCTGAGACTGATGGGCCTTTGGACACAGAATAGCCAATCAGAATGGCAGTTAGCCAAACTTGACCATATTAGATGAAGCCGTAGGCTTGCTNGAAGGAGAGAGAGCAGAAAAACATGTCTGGGCAAGCCAGGACATGTATAAGCCTATTTTGGCCTGCTTAGGCCTACCAGAACACAAGGGTGGAACAAATCCAGCCCAGGAGACACGAGTCTCTTCTGAAGAGGAGCTTACAGTACTTTGAGCCTCACACTTGTATCTTTCATCTCAGGCTGCATTGAAATCAATGGTTTAAACTTCCAGCAGTACTTTGGTTCTCCAGTACTTTTTTTTTTTGGAAGACTCTCAGTAGTGTCCCCACCCATCAGCTCTCCCTTACATCTGAACTTCTCATAAAAATCCCGATTTAGCAAATAAAGACCAAAAAAAACTCATCAGCTGCCTGTGCTACTGATTCACTTGCTGCATTTAGCTATCTCTAACAAGACACATTAAACATGCAAGGCAATTAAGTGCTTTTCCCTTTGCACTCTTCTAGTTTCCTTCCTCCTTTAAAACTTTTTTCTCAGCTGGGAATAAAATGAGTCTCTCAAGTGTTTTTTTTCCCCTACCTCAATTTGTTTTCCCTCCTTCCCCAGTCAGTATCTCTAAATATAAATATGCAGCAAGTGAGGAGCACTTAGAAGGGAAATTAAAAATGACAGAACAGCACCCAAGGGAAAATATATTTTAAATTAACAGCATGAAATCTCAATCCAGTTTAAGAAGCAGCTACTCAAAAGCGAGTCAAAAGCCTGGTGACATGGCAGGTCAGCTTTTCTTTCTGTGTAACTGAGGACAAGATCCTACCACCTCAGCACCACAGGTGGTCTCTCTGGGGGCAAGGTGGCTTCCTGAAGTATGATTTCACTCTCCAGGAGAGGGTGAAAGAGGCCTGGTCTGAGCCAGGCACTCTATACCAAGACCATAGGCATCCATCCTTACTGTGAGCAACAGAGTAGTTAGATTTCACATCCTGTTTTCAGGTCCATCATTCAGTTTTGATATCCCAGCTAATGACTAATGTTATTTTGGTTTCTGCCAGCATCTGTATCGGACATCAAGGTAAAGGTGCGGGAGGTACTGAAAGAATAGGATATAGCAGTCTCTGCTGGTTTGAGGCTAATTGGAATATTTTAATGGAGAAAATTATATTGCAGGCTGTGAAAAGCAAACACTGGTGATGTCTGCTTCACTCATAGGCTTGCTGAGATGTTTAAGAAAAGAATACAAAACAAAGATTAAACACTCAGGCTTGCAGACGCTCTCGAACTGTCTAGCTTCTGGCCTTCTCCTCTCTGCCAAGTAACCTAACTAACCACTTTTCTTCTAACCCACCCTGGCCCATCCTCCAAACTCACCTTGTGTGTAAGGCAAACCTTGGGGTAAGGTATAGGGGTGGGGAGAAGGTGGAAGGTTGGTTGGAAGCCCCTCCTGGGGTCTCTGATTTCTGGGAGGGGAGTTGTGTTTCTGTATTCCCTTTAACTTGTCTGTTTCTGTAACTATTCCTGTCTATAGTGTATATCTCTGCTTGTATATTGTGCTGAGCTGTAAATAGAGCTTCAGTCCTTAACTTCCAACCAGCTGAGTCTAGTCTGGGTGATTTTACAATGTGTGGGGAGGCAGGGACTCCCAAACCATCACACAGTCACTTTCTACCGCTCGATCGAAGCAGTTCTGACAGAAGTACGATCTATCTGTGCACAGTAGGGTGTGTATCTGTAATACCAAAGCAAGACAGAACTGTTATTGAAAGTCAGGACACTTCTTGCCTTTTCAGGTTGGCAAGGTTCAGGTGGTACCAAGGGTTTTACCCTGCTGGATCCCAGCCAGTGACGTGGGCCATTGACAATGTGTACATCGGCCCGCAGTGCGAAGAGATGTGCAGTGGGCACGGCAGCTGTATCAACGGCACAAAGTGCCTCTGTGACCCTGGGTACTCTGGGCCAACCTGCAAAATAAGTACCAAGAACCCTGATTTCCTTAAGGATGACTTTGAAGGTAATTTTTTAATTTATTTTTTTTTTTTATGGTGAGGGAGGTCTGAATTTTGCCTGCCCGTCCTGGTGGAACTCATGGCTCAAGGGATAAAACAGCAATGACTCCCTCGCCCCTTTTTGCTTCTGAGTATAATTTGTGCTGAGAGGTACTCCCAAAAAACAAGTATAGAATCATAGAATCAAGCAGATTGGAAGAGACCTCCAAGCTCATCCAGTCCAACCTATCATCCAGCCCTAGCCAGTCAACCAGACCGTGGCACTTAGTGCCCCATCCAGGCTTTTCTTAAACACCTCCATGGGTGGTGCCTTCACCACCTCCCTGGGCAGCCCATTCCAATGTCAATCACTCTCTCCGTCAAGAACTTCCTCCTAACATCCAGCCTAGACCTTCTCTGGCACAACTTGAGACTGTGTCCCCTTGCTGGGTGCCTGGGAGAAGAGACCAACCCCACCTGGCTACAACCTGCTTTCAGGGAGTTGTAGACAGCAATGAGGTCTGCTCTGAGCCTCCTCTTCTGCAGGCTGCACAGCCCCAGCTCCCTCAGCCTCTCCTCACAGGGCTGTGCTCCATGCCCCTGCCCAGCCTTGCTGTCCTTCTCTGGACACCTTCCAGCACCTCAACATCTCTCTTGAATTGAGTGGCCCAGAACTGGACACAGCACTCAAGGTGTGGCCTGAGCAGTGCTGAGTCCAGGGGCAGAATAACCTCCCTTGTCCTGCTGGCCACACTGTTCCTGATCCAGGCCAGGATGCCATTGGCTCTGCTGCCCACCTGGGCACACTGCTGGCTCATCTTCAGCACCCCTCTACCAGCACCCCCAGGTCCCTTTCTGCCTGACTGCTCTCCAGCCACTCTGTCTCCCGCCTGTAGCACTGCTTGGGGTTGTTGTGGCCAAAGTGTAGAACCCTGCACTTAGCCTTGTTAAATTTCATCCCATTGGCCTCTGCCTACCCATCCAGCCTGTCCAGGTCCCTCTGCAGAGCTCTCCTACCCTCCAACAGCTCCACACCTGCTCCTAGCTTGGTATCATCTGCAAACTGACTGATGCTGGACTTAATCCCCTGCTCCAGATCATCAATAAAGCTACTGAACAAATGTGATTCTCAAGAATGGTTTTAAAGTGTCTGATGGCACAGGAGAGTGGTGAAACACTGGAACAGATTGCCCAGGGAGGTTGTGGCTGCTCCCTGCCTGGAGGTGTTGAAGGCCAGGTTGGAGGAGGCCTTGAGTGAGCTGTACTAGTGGGAGGTGTCCCTGCCTATGGCAGTGGGTTGGAACTAGATGATCCTTGAGGTCCCTTCCAACCTTACCATTCTATGATTCTATGCCTATCAGTTGTCTGGAGTGCCTGACTCTCTGAAGTTGTTAGTGCTGGAATACAAAATCTTCACTGAAAAAAATAAATTCCTGAAATTACAAATGTAGAAAAAAATTTTATATGATGTTAGCACAGGCAGAGCACAGGCAAGTAAGGCAAACAGAGGAGGGCTTTAAGGTTGCTGCATGGGAAATCTAAGTGGCCCTATTACAGCAAACTTGATTTCATAGAATCATAGAATGGTAAGGTTGGAAGGGACCTCAAGGATCATCTAGTTACAATCCCCTGCCATAGGCAGGGACACCTCCCACTAGTACAGCTCACTCAAGGCCTCCTCCAACCTGGCCTTCAACACCTCCAGGCAGGGAGCAGCCACAACCTCCCTGGGCAACCTGTGCCAGTGTCTCACCACCCTCACTGCAAACAACTTCCTCCTAACATCCAGTCTAAATCTCCTCTCTGCCAGTTCAAACCCATTGCCCCTTGTCCTGTCATTACAAGACCTTGTCAATAGTCCCTCCCCAGCCTTCCTGCAGTCCCCCTTCAGATACTGGAAGGCTATTATCAGGTCCCCTCGAAGCCTCTCTTCTGCAGGCTGCAGAGCCCCAACTCTCTCAGCCTGTCCTCATAACAGAGCTGCTGCAGCCCTCTGAGCATCTTCCTGGCCTCCTCTGGACCCTCTCCAGCACTTCCATGTCCTTCCTGTGCTAAGGGCTCCAGAGCAGGCTAGGTCTTGGTGGTGAGGGCCACTGTGTGGCAGACCTCAGGTAATCAATGACTGGAGGGAACTTAAAGCCATATGCATGCCTGGGCACACACAGCATCCATACACACAACTCTAAAACCACCACGAGTTTTTTCTACTAACAAGCATGGCAAAAAGAGCACATTTTTAATGAAACAGCCCCTGTGAACTAGACTCATCCCTTCATAGCTGCTGCTTCTCATTCTAAAATGTTGCCAGCCCTTGCTTGCATGCCATCACCCAGGACCCAAAGTTTCCTTACAGATTTGGGTAGTTCCTTTTATCCTATGAAATATGAAGAAAAGTAGAAAATACTTGAGTATTGTAAGTACTTATACTCAAGTATAAGTACTTGAGACCTGTAACCCAGATTTCCTACTTCTGGGTTTATTTTCTTTCTGTTGTTTTGATGTGTGGCAATTTTCCAGGGTGCAGTGTGCTGCAAACACTGAAACCTTCCTTCACTCTGCATCTGATGTTTAACTTAGCCATTTCTCTCTCTCTGCAAGGGGTACCTCTGGCAGTATGAACATTGCAGAGTAAACCATAAATCTGTATTCACTGTGTGTTCAGGTCAGATGGAGTCAGATAGATTCCTGCTTGTGAGTGGTGGGAAGCCATCAAGGAAATGTGGTATCATGTCTGGAGGAAACAACCTTTTCTTTAATGAAGAAGGCCTACGCATGCTGATGACGCGAGACCTAGACTTGTCACAAGCCAGGTAATGCAGTTTCAAAGTTGGTTCAGATTTCACTGCAGAGAGAACATACTGAGGTGGAATAATACCTGTGTGATACCTCTGTGGTAAAGACAAGCTGAGACACTCTGATCTTTAGCAAATGCTCCGTTTTAACCACTGTTAGCATTTTAAATGAAGTTAAACTGGAAGGCTACTCTAAGGTCTCCTGGAAACCTTCTCTTCTCCAGGCTGCAGAGCCCCAACTCTCTCAGCCTGTCCTCATAGGAGAGCTGCTGCAACCCTCTGATCAGTTTCATGGCCCTCCTCTGGATCTGCTCCAACACTTCCTTTGAGTTATGTGGCAAACATCAGAGTAAATCTGAGAAGGCACAAAGACTTGCCAGCAGTGACTTCAATCCATTACAGCTGATATGTTGATCCATGAGGGTTCCCAGTGCCCCTTTACAGCACAAGCAATACGTTATGCCTAGGATGTGGAGGTGGATATAATCTACAGCAAAAGGAGTTATAGATAGTAGCAAGAGAAAATGTGAGTCGCCGTGAGGATCGGAATTAATTGAATTGCAGGTCTGGTGTTTTATTGAAGCTCTGTCTGCCCAGCATCACTGCAGCTTCCACTCCCAGCAGATCTACCTGCAGATCAAACCAAATCGAGATTTTGGGCACAACTTTTCTTTTGCACCTTTTCATTTAACCGTGACCCAGGCGGCACTAATGTGTTAGTAATGAGAACAGATCCCACACTCTGAACGGCATGCAAGAGCTGTGCAAACACGAATTAATGCTGGTAATATCCCTGTGAGTCCAGTGGGCAAATATCATTACAGCAGCACTTCCCTCTACTCCAAGTGCACAGTAATGCTATTTAGGAGCATCAGCTAAGGGGAAGAATTTCACACTTTGATGCAAGTCTATTGTGGTGCTTTGGAGAAGCTAATTAAATAAGGGATGAAAGCGCTGCTGCCCCTGGGTGGCTTGGGCTGGCTTCAGGGAAGCTGGCACACGGAAGTGCTGTGATTTAGACAAATTTCCCAAGCTGACTCAATGGACAGAGTGATCCCTGAAAATGATACCTGCTTTGTTCTGGCCAGATCTTCTCTGGTTTATGCTAGTGGAAACCCAGGATGCTTATTTTGGGTTTAAGCATTTCAGCAAATTCAGAGCAAAATATGATCTATTTGGGACACTGGCTTTTCTGCCACTTAAATCCACATTCATGGGCTAGAGGGATAAAAATTTTACCCAGGATTATGTCCCAGATATTTGCAATGCCATCTGCTCTGCAGACAAAAGCTTAAAACATAAATGACCAGCTTTGCTCAGCCTCTTCTGCCTGGCAAACTACCACACAGGCAAAACAAATTTTTGTCACCCTACCTACTTGTCTGTTCATATTCCAAAGCCTCCGAAATCCTAAGCCTAGAGTTGACTCTCAAAACAAGAAATCACAGCACCAGTCAACAGACAAACCCCAGGTCTCTCTAGCTGTTTTTCTAGGTTGCTTCAGAAAACTTTGCAGTAATTGCTCCCCCTGTTAGATTTGTGCAGTTCTTCATGAGACTGGGATGTGGCAAGGGGGTGCCAGACCCCAGGAGCCAACCTGTGCTGCTGCAGTATTCGCTCAATGGGGGCCTCACGTGGAGCCTTCTCCAGGAGTTCCTCTTCAGCAACTCCAGCAATGTGGGCCGATACATTGCCCTGGAAGTTCCCCTGAAGGCCCGCTCCAGCTCCACGCGGCTGCGCTGGTGGCAGCCCTCTGAGAATGGGCATTTCTACAGCCCCTGGGTAATTGACCAGGTAAGGATTGTTGGGCTTCTCAGTACAACTTTATAGTGGTTTTGGTCTGA
>VWZE01024397.1:0-15929 GCA_013396675.1 Eubucco bourcierii | reverse complement strand
TTTTTTTTTTTTTTTTTTTTTTTTTTTTCTTTCTGGCAGGTGTAATTTCACTGGGTGGAGCAAAAACATTTTGTATAATACAAAGATAGTCCAGGATTATAATCACATAGCAAAATAACAGCGTGCGAGTAGTGTGTGCTGATCCTGGGGGTTAATGCTCCCCAAAGTGCCCACTTTGGAACTGGACAGTCTTTTATACCTGGGTAGATCCTCAGGTTCATATTGCAGAAGGCCTTATCAGGCAACATGCAAGTCAGTCAGACTTCAAAAAGCTTCATTAGAAATCTATCCAAATATGCTTGGTATCACAGTATCACCAAGGTTGGAAGAGACCTCAAAGCTCAGCAAGTCCAACCTGATACCACAGACCTCAAGACCNTGTTCTGGTGCTGCTTGCCTGAGAGAAGAAAGCAACCTCCTCTTGGCTACAACCACCCTTCAGGTAGTTGTAGACAGCAAGAAGGTCTCCCCTGAGCCTCCTCTTCTCCAGGCTAAACAATCCCAGCTCCCTCAGCCTCTCTCCATAGGGCTATGCTCGAGGCCTCTCCCCAGCCTCGTTGCCCTTCTCTGGACACGCTCAAGCACCTCAACGTCCTTCTTCAGTTGAGGGGCCCAGAACTGGACACAGGACTCAAGGTGTGGCCTAAGCAGTGCAGAGTCCAGGGGGAGAATGACCTCCCTGCTCCTGCTGGCCACACTATTCCTGATGCAGGCCAGGATGCCATTGGCCTTCTTGGCCACCTGGGCACACTGCTGGCTCATGTTCAGGCGGGTGTCAATCAGCACCCCCAGATCCCTTTCTGTTTGGCTGCTCTCCAGCCACTCCCACCCCAGCCTGTAGCTCTGCATGGGGTTGTTGTGGCCAAAGTGCAGCACCCGGCACTTGGTGGGATGTAAGACCACAGTATAGTAAGACTATAGTATAGTATACTGTACTATACTGTAGTACTATACTATAGTATGCCTATACCAGAATGTCAGCCTACAACCACCTTCTGACTTTGAAAACAAAGTTTGGTTTCAGATTTGGGATTTGGTTCTATAAAGATTATTTTACTGGTTTGTATGACTTGTATCTCAAGAAACCCCACACAACTGATTGCGTTCTAAGGAGTGCTACTGGCTGACCAAGTTAATTTTGCTTAATTATTCATTAAGCATTTAGTTCAGGTCCTTAGGAGAAACCCAGAAACTGAATTCCCACCCCCATTTAATGATGTGCTCACAATTTTACTTCCCATTCCTCCATTTAAAAACAAACAAATCCTCATTCTTTCATTCCTCCATCTGTACTGGATGTAGTTATATTAGTTCAGAGCAGTCAGAAACTGAATTCAGAATAACAGATGAAAATTATTTCTACTTTGCTTGCTGCTGAATAGTAAAATGCTGACATCTTACAGTCAGTGGCAAAACAGAGACTATTTGCCCAGTTGTGTCCGCAGATGCCATCTGATAGCAGGGCATGTGATTTTACAGCAGAGCTCAACAGACAGTAGGAAAAATGGCAGTGTAGTCACTCTGCTCTTAACAACACTTACTTTTGTGAGCCGTGCTGCTTCATCCAGGATGGACTTCACTTCCCTGAATGTTTGTATTACTGAGCTGAGCTCTTTAGGACCCCAGTTTAGGAAAAATGTATTCCCCTTCCTCATAACCTAAACTCTTACAAAGTACACTTGTCCATTGTGGACCAGCAGAATTTACATGCATAGATGGGCAGATCTCTTCCTCCTCTGGGGTGTTACATCCCATGTAAGTTTGTGAAGACATAGAAATGTTTTTCCTTTACAGTAACAATTCTTTTCTAACGTTTCAGATTCTTATTGGAGGAAACATCTCTGGAAATACAGTATTAGAAGATGATTTCACCACACTAGATAGTAGAAAGTGGCTGCTGCATCCTGGTGGAACAAAGATGCCAGTCTGTGGTTCCACTGGGGATGCTCTAGTGTTCATTGAGAAAGCCAGCACCCGCTACGTTGTCACCACTGACATTGTTGTCAATGAAGATTCTTTCCTGCAAATAGATTTTGCAGCATCCTGCTCTGTCACAGACTCCTGTTATGGTAACGGCGACTTAGTAATTCCTGCCCTTCCTCTCCTATACAGGAAAGTTCATTTACCATTATATTAACTTGGTAATAAATTAGGCAGGATGCTACCTACTCATGCTTCCAGTCACAATGAGAAAAGCATTTCATGTTGGTGAGGGAGATTTAATGCTACAAACTCACTCACCCTTGTTGGTATCTACTTGTCTTGTGTTTCTGTAGCACTGTCTTTGAGTTTAGACATCGAGTAAGCCTGATTGGGTGATGAAAGGTCAGTCTGTGTACATGATGGGGGAAGAAATGGGTCTATAGTAATCCAAAAGGGTCACAGATTTATCACCCCTGTCACTGCAACCACACTCCACATTTTAACACAGCCAGAATGCCTGGAGCATTTACTTAAAGTTACAGTACTGTGCCTATTATTACTGGCTGCAGAAAAGTTCATCTCAAAGTCTTCAGTGAGCTTGACTAACCCTTTTGTTTTTCACAATAAAAGTTTGTAAGCCATAAGCATCAAAACAATGAAACTGCCTATTTTTGCTGAGAAATGAATACATTTGTTTAATGTGGCTAGACTGTGTTTGAATGAAAACAAGCTTACTGCCTAAAACTTGATTTAAAATTGTTTATGTTGGATAATGAAATGAGCTGATTTGGAAGGGGGTGGAAGAGTGACTAAACCATCTTGTGATAGAGCCAGAATGTTTCAGTTAGGGCATTGCTGTGCCTTACACAACAATTACGTGCAGCTGAATCTCATCCTTCATCCTGAAAACCACAAAAGGTTGCTGGTCATGCTGCTGTCAGGTTCTCACCCACTGCAGCTCAGAGACTGGCTTGACTTTGTGCTAGCAGCCTGACAGATGAGTGTCCTTTGCACCTGAGGCCCCTGGAGCAGGTGCAGAGGAGTGCTGCAGCCTTCTGAGCTATACTTGCCAGCAACATGCAGCGTGTCCTCTAGCACTGCCACCAAAGAGGGTAGCTTTGTGCGTCTGACACAAGGGTGTGTAAAGTTCTGAGTGGTTATTTTGTCAGCACATGCTTGTGACTAACACCATCTGGGATTACGAGTTCATTGTACACCTATGGATGTCAGTCTCCAATTTAAGTAACCAGTCATCTTTCCACCCTTAGCCATTGAACTGGAATATTCAGTGGACCTTGGGCTGACCTGGCACCCCATTTTGAGAGACTGTCTTCCCACTAACGTGGAATGCAACAAGTACCATCTCCAGAGGATTCTCATTTCAGACACCTTCAACAAATGGACCCGGGTTACTTTGCCCTTGCCTTCCTATACAAGGTATTTCTCTCTAGTCCCCTACAGAATAAACCCATATACATAACTACATACCTGGGCATGGACATTCTGGTGTTAAAATAATTCTGCCTTTCCATTTTTGTTCCATCTATGTGTACAGCAACAAATAAGTGTAAGTAAATGAGGCCTCAGTCTGCTGTGCATAACAGCTGCAAAGCTGCTACATGCATTTACTTTTCTTAGCTATTTACAGATAGGAAGCTCATGTCCATCCTGTCCTGGGAAGAGACACGGGGAGCTCTCGTGTTAGCATCAGCCTTACTAAATTCTGGCTATTTTGCTTGCTCATCAGACTGGCCAAATCCCCACTGCACCCTGTGCTTGCACTTATTGGCTATGAGCTGGTGATTTAAATGCAGGCTACTCAGGCTTCTTGTTTTTTCTGTGTATCCTTTGTATCCCTCTCATGCTCTCATCATTGTTATCACACATACCTTATTTTCACCTCCTCTTTCTTTTCCTATATTCTCTTATGTTTGAGGGAAGAAAAATTGTGAGATTTGTTGGGAGGTGGCAGGGAAAGGAGCTGTTTGGAACTAGCAGTGCTATTGGGAATGCTGCCACACTGTTCCCCATAGTGCTGTGGGAACTACTGGATTTTTCTTCTGTTTGTCAAAAATACCCATCTAGGGACAACTGAGTAGTTCAGCCCTCCAGTCTGTGTCCTCCTTGCTCTCTTGTTTTGCAGTAATAGATCTGATGCGGTCATGCCTGATAAAACCAGGCAGAGAGCTAGCCCACAGGAAAGCCCTGCAAACCACAGGTAGCATGGGCTTCAGGCTTTCAGCACAGCTTGGCCCTGCAGCCTTGCTCCTGCTGCTAAGCCCAGTCTCCTGATGAAGGCACAGGCTGAGCTAACTGCAGGAACAGAAGCACCACAGTGCAGGCAGAGCCTGTGCTTGTTTGAGGGGCTTGTTACCAAAGATGTAAGCTGATGAACACTGGAGTTTGGAAATGGAGGCCTTTATATTTTAGCAGCTGTACTGAGAGACTACCCACAGAGTTGCCACGTGTTTTGAAACTCGTAGCAGGAAAGTCCCCTTTCTATCCATTATCATTTGGAGCACCTCAACTCTTCCTCATCCTGTAGTGGAGGGGGTAATTAATTACTGTGAAGTGATATTTTTTAAAATATTCATATCGTTTATTAATATTAAATATTCAGAACTCACATCGCCCCGATCACCAATTTAATAATAACAGGTTCTTTGCATCAGTTATGGAAACTTTATATACAGGCAATAACAGGTCCTAGCAATAACTAGTAAATACATACATTAATTGAACTAATTGAATTAATTGAACAATAATTAATGGAGAAGGCTTTGCGGTTAGTGTACCGCTTGCGGTCAGTACTCCGCTTGCCCACTAGATGGACTCAAGGAGCTCCTTTCTGCTGATGGCAGAAAGCAATGGTGAATTAATTACAAGAGGCTTCAAGTATTTACTCACAAAAATATCTGACAGTACCCAAAGGTCGTGGTGGGGTTGCTGTCAGTAGCCGTTAGAGGCCTTGGAATTTCCCCAGGCTTCTGGGTGCTGGAGAAAGGAGGCAGACGATCTCTGACCTGGTCCTGGCTCTCTGGATGATCTGTGTTATCTCCAGGGCTTCCGTCTGGGCAGGAGACTTTCAGGTGCAGGCAGGATGTCTTGTGATGTGCAGTCTCGGCACAGTGTCACGCTGGCTGTGCAGGCTGATCGCATGGATGCTTTTAGAACCTGATCCTGGTCGCTGGAGTTCCAGACAGCTCAGCATGCAATAAAGTAGTAGGAGCACAGATACAATGGCAGATATAATAGTGGAGCACACGTATAATAGCAGAACACACCTCGTAATGGCAGAGCGCACGATGTGCTCCCTGCTCATCTCCCTTTGTATCGATACACCCTGAGACTAATGGGCCTTTGGACACAGAATAGCCAATCAGAATGACAGTTAGCCAAGCCTGACCATGTTAGGTGAAGCCATAGGCTTGCTTTACCCTTTTTAGGGCAGAACACAGGCCCTGCACAAGGCTCAGGGTTCAAAACAAGTCTGGGCAGGTAACAGTCCTCAGACTCAGTGGCTCCAGGTTCTTTTGTCTTACTTCCCACGGTTGCTTCTCCCCACAGCAGCAGGAGGGAGAGCAGGAAAACATGTCTGGGCAAACCAGGACATGTATAAGCCTATTTCAGCCTGCTTAGGCCTACCATGACACATCGTCAGTGCACAACATCAAGTAATAGTACTTTTGTAGGACTTGTTCCCAGCATTGGTCTCCTCTGCTCTCTCTTTTGTACTGCTTCACTACATACTGTTTGTGAAGTTCATTGCTCCAACAGTTCTGTAAATTTGTGTTCAGGAGGGGCTTTCCAGGACTGAACCACAGAAATCAAGACTGGGGTTGATGTTCAGAACCAATTGAATTTGGACCTGAAAGGAACACACCACTTGAGATAAAACTCAGGTTTATAAATAACAGTGATTTTAAGACTGAAAAGTGGTTTGTGTCAAAGAACTCTAATGCCCTCGTGAGGCAAAGATTGCTCTTCTGTCCAATCCAATTACTACATTTGTTTTCTTGAGTAATACACCTTTCCAAAATGTATTAAGACATGGATTGCATGAGAGAGGATATTACAACCTTAGCTCACAAGCAGGACGGGCATCAAGCTTTAGAGTAAGAAACAGTACAGGTAGCAGGCCCTTTAGCTGAGATGTGATTTAATTTTTATGCAGCTTGATTATTTCAAGCTGTGTAACAGCAGGTGTGTGCTTCCTAGAGTTTGTGCCTGCATGTTTTAAGGACATGCAGTCAATAGTCAATAGTACATCACAGCACCCATGCTTGCATAGGCCTTTAGGGCTCATAAACCCCAGAGGGCTATCTAACATCTGGCCTTTATAAGGCTGTGAAGGTAATGAACACTTAGTCTTAACCTAGCGCTGCTCTTAGCCTGCAAATGCAAATACAAAGCTTCTCCCCAGAGCATCAACTCCATAAATCACTAGTGAAGCACCAAACCTAAAACAGGCAGCATAAGTCACAGGTGCTTGTCTTCATTCCTTAAGGACTTCCTCACAATTTGTCCATTCCCACGTGCAGCTAGCCAGCACAGCAGTAGATTTCTCTTTTTCTAAACTTGTCATTCCTTCCCCTCATGCAACATATTTATTATTTAATTACCTTGAGTGCTGTGTCCAGTTCTGGGCCACTCAATTCAAGAGAGATGTTGAGGTACTGGAAGGTGTCCAGAGAAGGGCAGCAAGGCTGGGGAGGGGCCTGGAGCACAGCCCTGTGAGGAGAGGCTGTCGGAGCTGGGGGTGTGCAGCCTGAAGGAGAGGAGGCTCAAGGCAGACCTCATTGCTGTCTACAACTCCCTGAAAGGAGGTTGTAGCCAGTTGGGGTTGGTCTCTTCTCCCAGGCAGCCAGCGACAGAACAAGGGGACACAGTATCAAGTTGTGCCAGGGGAGGTCTAGGCTGGATGTTAGGAGGAAGTTGTTGCCAGACAGAGTGATTGGCATTGGAATGGGCTGCCCAGGGAGGCGGTGGAGTCACTGTCCCTGGAGGTGTTCAAGAGAAGCCTGGATGGGGCACTTAGTGCCGTGGTCTAGTTGATTGACTAGGGCTGGATGATAGGTTGGACTGGATGAGCTTGGAGGTCTCTTCCACCGTGGTTGGTTCTATGATTCTGTAAAGAAATAACTCGTAGGACAACCCTGGTCTTGCCGCGGAAGTTGGAACAAAATGAATGTGTTCCTCAGCTTTTGCTGTTCGTTTTGGCGTTTGCAATCCTTGTTAGGTCTCTCGGGGTTTCGCCGGAGGACAGGCTGCCTGCAGGTCAATGCTGCCACCTGGTGCTGCGCAGCAAAACACGGCCTGCCTCGAACTTGCTAGGTTGCTTTCGCTGAGTTGCAGAAACTCACCTATCTGCAGCTTTTCAAAGATCGGTGTCTGCTACTGCTGCGTGGAACCCAGTAGCTATTTGGTGTCCTCTGACTGTCTCAGCTCATCTGCCTTGGGAGCTGAGACAGTTCACCTACAGCTACATCAAGGCAAGGTCTTTGAACAAGGAGTTGTTTAATCAGCACAATGAAACTATTAACCGAAAGGGACCAGGACCACGCCGCAGATAATTTCTTAACGTTTCTAGTGAAGCCCTGGGTGGAGGGGGAAAACTGCAAAGACAGGGTCATGCACAAGCCCTCCGTGGTGCTCTCACTTTCCCCCTAGAGGTTCATAAATGACAGCCTATTTCCTAGAAGCCAACCCCCTCCTTAGAGCTGCTCTTACTAAGTGAAGTTGTGAGAATTTATATAGAGAAAGTTGGGTTAGTTTGTTGACTTCAACTGAAGCAATAAAACTCATATTTAGTGTCAAACATGGATGATTTGGGTGATCCTGTGTTGATCCATCTCCCAGCTCTTCCTCAGGTTTGAATTTCTGCTGGGACATGGTCATGACTGGTCTGAGCTCCCCTTATGGGCATACCACCTTTGGCCTACCTTCCTCTGCATGGCACCAACCACAACCCATGTGCTTTGCTCTCAACAACAGCATACCACCAAACACCTGTGCTTTGTCCTGCTCTCAAAATGGGACATGGTCATGACTGGTCTGAGCTCCCCTTATGGGCATACCACCTTTGGCCTACCTTCCTCTGCATGGCACCAACCACAACCCATGTGCTTTGCTCTCAACAACAGCATACCACCAAACACCTGTGCTTTGTCCCGCTCTCAAAATGTGGGCACCCTGCTATTCGGGGACATGGCCATTGTCATAGATCAGCCCTCTTGCAGGAGCAGTTTATCCTCAAGGCTGTCTTTTCCTTTCAGCTGAAGTTTAGGTTGTCTGGCAATGTTACCTTCCTGATTTTCTTTCTGTCACCAAGGTCTCAGGCAACTCGTTTCCGCTGGCACCAGCCCGCTCCGTTCGATAAGCAGCAGACGTGGGCAATCGACAACGTCTACATCGGGGACGGCTGCATAGACATGTGCAGCGGCCATGGGAAATGCACACAAGACAACTGCGTGTGAGTGTCCTTTGCCCCTTGTCCTGCAGAACTCCACTCCTCTCTGTTATTTGAATCATCTTGTGGGCAAGATTTTTAGAAGGAAAGTGGAGTTAAAACTGAGGGTACTGAGACAACTTGGGAATAGAAATAGCTAGAGGAAGGGTAGGTGTGGGGGCTGACTCTGCCAGACCTCTGACTGTTCACATGTCATGGGCAGTGCTGCTGGTCCTTTCCTAGGTGGCAATGCACTGCCTCTATTGTTGCCTATGCTGCATCTTGTTTCCCCACCCGCCAGGTAGTGAGAAGTGACCACTTGAGTTTGCACTGTCCTCCAGGAATGTACAGTTCTGGAACTCCTGAACTGTCATCTTCATTACTGAGGGGTTTCATGCTATGTCCCCTTGCCCTCATCCCTGCATTGTGCGCAGAGGACCTGTGCTGGAGGTGGAATGCGTCCACCAAGCAGAAGGGTATCTGCCAGTTCTTCACGAGGCCAGATTTTGCCTGGGATTGATGTTGGCTTGGTGGTCTGATGCTTCTGCTTGATAATAGAGTGTGCTGATGAAGGCACACTGGCTTGATCCTAAAACTCTCTGTGTAACAGCCCACATAGAGCCCTGCAAAGCAAACAAACAACAACAACCAGATCTCTGCAGATTTGTCTGTCTGGCAACAGAGAAATACCTTCCAGATGGATGTATTGCTTTTTTCCAGCCAGAAATGGCAACAGAAATGGGAGAATGGTTGCATAATTGTGCTGTGGCTATGTTTGTTAGAGATAGATTCTGCTGCAGAGCAGACGTGTGTTTATGTTGTCTTCTAAATTGAAGTACCAAGGCATGATTTATCTGGTCAAATCTGCGTAGTAGCAGAACACATTTCCATGCTGTTATTGAGTGTTTGGCAGATTATAAGAAGGTTTTTCAGAGGAGAAAAAAAAAAAATTCCTGTGGAGCAGGATGACTATTAAAGAAACAACAGACATCAACTTATCCACAGAAATTTTACAGAAACTTACAATTCAGCACCAGCAGAACATTGTTCTGCTTGGCATATTCCAATATTGACATATTCTGCTTGGCATATTCCCTTGGGTTTAATCTATCCAAGTACCATGTATTTACTGATTTTCCTCTGCTGGAGTGTACCCTGTGTTAGCAGTTTGAATGACACATCATAGTAGCCTCCCGAAAGCTGTTTCTCTTTCATATTAACTACAGGAAGTGGTAGGTGGTTTGCAGCTCCCATGTACAGGTCGTGCACTAGTAGCTAAGGCAGACATCTTCCAAGTGGAAGAAGATGGCACCAATTAAACCTCCATGCAGAGCCTTTGTGAGGTGAATTTCCCATTTGTTTTCCTCTGCAGCTGTGATGAACACTGGGGTGGGCTGTATTGCGACGAGCCAGAGACTCCCCTTCCAACCCAGCTGAAGGATAACTTCAACCGCTCCCCCTCCAACCAGAACTGGCTGACGGTGAACGGCGGCAAGCTGAGCACAGTCTGTGGAGCGGTGGCCTCAGGGATGGCTCTCCACTTCAGCGGGGTGCGTGCTCACCACAGATGGGGCTGATCTTAAAAGCTGAATAAATAACAAGGTGTTGGAAAACATCAGCATATTAAACATATAATACATTAGAAGTTTGTTCATTGCTGAGATGAAGGTCAAAATCAGACAGGTCTTACAGACTGGGGCCAGACAGAAACACTCTAAGAGAGCAGATAACATGTTCCTGGCTATGCTGCAGCCAGGAACTCTGTGTGTGCCTCTTGAGAGGAGCTGTGGAGAGGTTTTTGGAGGCAGAGCTGATAAAGCATGATTCAAGAATGCAGGCATTCAATTCCACTCACTTGTAATACCCTGCTCATAGCACTTAAAACTTCGAGAGGCCAATTCGGTGTGGTTTCTGATCAGATCACAGAGCTAAATTAATAACTAGATATTTGCATGTGTATAATTTGCATTTGGCCCTACATCCACGTGTAGCCTCAGCCTTCAGCTATTTCATTTTTTAGTTGGTTTTTTTTTTTCCAGAGTGGAAACTCAGCATAAAATTGCCTGGTTTAGCTCCTTGCATGGGTATAGAACCCAGACTGCTGCTGAATTGCAGTTTGCTTACAGATAATGCTGGAATTATAAATATGACCAAATAGTACTTCAGCAACATGTGACACTTAAACACTTGTAGATCCCTTCCATCCAGATTTATAGCTAGTTTCAGCAAGTGGATGCAACTTCTGCAGCAAACATCAGCCACTATCTGTTTTCTTTGCTTTGAAGGGCTGCAGCCGAATGTTAGTTACAGTGGACCTGAACCTCACCAGTGCAGAATTCATTCAGTTTTATTTCATGTATGGATGCCTGATAACTCCCAACAGCCGCAACCAAGGGGTACTGCTGGAATATTCTGTGAATGGTGGAATCACCTGGAGCCTCCTCATGGAAATTTTCTATGATCAGTTCAGCAAGCCTGGGTTTGTGGATACCTTCTTCTGCCTGTATAATTCCCTGTTCTAAAGTAAGGTGATCTTGCATGTTTCATAAGGACCTGTGTGACGTATTACTGCTGCAGTTTGGATGTCAGATCTTTGAGAGTCCTGAAGGCTTGAGCATCAGCATTTGTGGAGCTGCTAGGGCAGAAATACAAGGGTTGTAAGGAGTCTGCAGCACTCTGGTGGGTTTGCAGATGCTTGCAGGAAGCTAGTTTAATTATGTCCATCCTGTTCTTGAAGATTCTTTGATTAGCAATCTAGTTTCTTACTGACAAAGCAGAAAAATCACTGCTTGAACTGGTTAGAAAGTTGTGTGTAGAGGAGAAACTAAATTTATACAGATATCCATCAAAAGGATGGTTACACTCAATCCCTATTTTCAGTTATCTGTCAAACTCCCATCATACATAGATATGGGTAGACCTTTTCCTCACTGATTTGAAAGTCATACAAAACAGGGCAAGGAGGCACCCATTATTTGTTATTCTGTTTGAACACCCCACAAAATCACTACCATTTCAGCTGGGTGGAAGGTTTAAGTGTCTTATCATCTGTGTTGTCATGGGGATGGAAGAGGTGTACTAGAATATTGCTGTCTGCTGAATTGCACTGGGTTAAAAATTGTGATCTGAATTTTATTTCAGCATTCTTAATGCTTCCCTTAATTAGGACCTTATGGTCATACTCCACTAGCCTAGGCCACATAAGCACAGCTGGAGCACGTGAGGTTGCTCAAACCATGCCACAGTCTGGCTGGTGACCATTCCCACCTCACTCTGAGCCCATGTCCCAGGGGTGATATTTGGGATGATATCCAGGAAGGACATGGAACTGTTTGAGCAGGTCCAGAGGAGGGCCACGAAGATGCTCAGAGGGCTGCAGCATCTCTGCTATGAGGACAGGCTGAGAGAGTTGGGGCTCTGCAGCCTGGAGAAGAGAAGGCTTCAAAGAAACCTTATAGTGGCCTTCCAGTATCTGAATGGGGTCTGCAGAAAGGCTGGGGAGGGACTACTGACAAGGTCTTGTAATGACAGGACAAGGGGCAATGGGTTTGAACTGGCAGAGGGGAGATTAAAACTGGATGTTAGGAGGAAGTTGTTTACAGTGAGGATGGTGAGACACTGGCACAGGTTGCCCAGGGAGGTTGTGGAGCACAGAATCACCCAACGTGATCTTTGATCACGTTGGGTGATTCTGTGCTCCACCATCTGCCTGGAGGTGTTGAAGGCCAGGTTGGATGAGGCCTTGAGTGAGCTGTGCTAGTGGGAGGTGTCCCTGCCTATGGTAGGGGGTTGGAACTAGATGACCTTTGAGGTCCCTTCCAACCTTACCATTCTATGATTCTATGAGTTCCCATGAAAGGTTTTTTTCAGCAGTCTCCAACTGGGAAACATGGCATAGCTCACCCAGTATTCCTCTCCTTTCCCAACTTCCACATACTCCAGGAAACAATGAGAAATAACCTGGTCAGAGTGCCCAGCACAGAGCATCCGTGGATTTCCTACACCTAACCTCCACTTTACATTTCAGCTTTGTGAACATCCTCCTTCCCTACGACGCCAAAACCCTCGGGACACGTTTCCGCTGGTGGCAGCCGAAGCACGACGGCTTGGACCAGAACGACTGGGCTATTGACAATGTGCTGATCTCTGGCTCCGCCGACCAGAGGACGGTGATGCTGGACACCTTCAGCAGCGCTCCCCTGCCGCAGCACGAGCGCTCCCCAGCCGACGCTGGGCCCACCGGGAGGATCGCCTTTGACATGTTCATGGAAGACAAGACGACAGGTAAAAAGGTCTCTCAGGGAGCTGAATTAAAGAGCGAGAAGCCATGGCAGTGATTTGCGTTACCTTGCTAAGCATAATGCTGTTAGGCTTCTGTGAGAGGGGCTCTGAGCAACAGAGGTACTGAGTGTCATAAATCGACACGCGGGAAAGGTGTGGTGCTGACATCCTCAGGGGCAATGCTAAATAATTCTCACCTAGAATCATAGAATGGTAAGGTTGGAAGGGACCTCAAGGATCATCTAGTTCCAACCCCCTGCCATAGGCAGGGACACCTCCTACTAGTACAGGTAACTCAAGACCTCATCCAATCTGGCCTTGAACACCTCCAGGGAGGGAGCATCCACGACCTCCCTGGGCAACCTGTGCCAGTGTCTCACCACCCTTACTGTAAAGAACTTCCTCCTAACATCCAGTCTAAATCTCCCCTCTGCCAGTTTAAATCCATTGCCCCTTGTCCTGTCGTTGCAGGACCTTGTAAATAATCCTTCCCCAGCCTTCCTGTAGGCCCCCTTCAGATACTGGAAGGCTACTATCAGGTCCCCTTGAAGCCTCCTCTTCTCCAGGCTGAAGAGCCCCAACTCTCTCAGCCTGTCCTCATAGGAGAGCTGCTCCAGCCCTCTGATCATCTTTGTGGCCCTCCTCTGGACCTGCTCCAACACTTCCATGTCCTTCCTGTGCTGAGGGCTCCGGAACTGCACACAGTACTCCAGGTGGGGTCTGACAAGAGCAGATTAAAGTGGCAGAATCCCCTCCCTTGCCCTGCTGCCCACACTGCTCTTGATGCAGCCTAGGACTCGGTTGGCTGTCTGGGCTGCATGTGCACACTGCAGGCTCATGTTGAGCTTTCCATCAACCCAGACTCCAAGGTCCTTTTCCTCAGGGCTGCTCTCCAGCCATTCACCACCCAGCCTGGATTTGTGCTTGGGATTGTGCCTACCCAGGTGCACCTAGGCTGAAAAATCCATCTGTGAATGCCCTTTAGTGGTTAGCACTACTCCCTGCTTGTTTTAATTGGTGTTGTCATTTCACATTATGTTTCCAAGTGAATGAGCACTGGTTATTCCATGATGACTGCTCAATCGAGAGGTTTTGCGACTCTCCCGATGGCGTCATGATCTGCGGGAGCCATGATGGCAGAGAGGTCTATGCAGTCACCCACGACCTGACTCCCACAGAGGGATGGATTATGCAGTTCAAGGTAATGTCTCTGTCTGCAAACAACTATTCAAAACCACATTTTGATCCAGGTCTAAGTAGCTAATTCAGGAGGTAGGATGATCACAGAATTGTCAGGGTTGGAAGGATCACCTGGTTCAAACACCCCTGCCATAGGCAGGGACACTTTCCGCTAGATCAGGTTGCCCAGAGCCAGGTCCAGCCTGGTCATAAAAAATTTCAGGGATGAGGCTTCTGCCACCTCTTTGGACAACCTGTTCAGTGTCTCACCACCCTTATGGTGAAGGGCTTCTTCCTAACATCTAACCTAAATCCACCCCCCTCTAGCTTGGATCCATTCTCCCTAGTGCAATCACTACCCAACACTCTGAAAAGTCCCTCCCCAGCTTTCTTGTAGGCCCCCTTCAGATACTGGAAGGCCACAATAAGGTCACCTTGGAGCCTTCTCTTCTCCAAACTGAACAACCCCAACTCTCTCAGCCTGCCCTCATTGGAGAGGAGCTCCAGCCCTCTGATCATCCTCGTTTGCCCTTCTCTTTACGTGTTCCAGCATGTCCATATCTTTCTTGTAATAGGGGCTCCAGAACTGGATGCAGTACTCCAGGTGCGGTTTCACCAGAGTGGTGTAGAGGGGCAGAATCACCTCTCTCAACCTGCTGGCTAGACTTCTCTTGATGCAGCCTAGGGTACAGTTGGCTTTCTGGGCTGCAGGCATACACTGGCAGCTCATGTTGAGATTCTCATCCACCAGCAACCCCATGTCCTTCTCTCGAGGTTTTCTCTCAAGCCAATCACTGCCCAGCCTATGTCGGTGCCTGGGATTGCCTCAACTCAGACAGAGGAGCCTACACTTGGTCTTGTTGAACCTCACAAGGTTGGCTTGTGCTCACCTCTCCAGCCTGTCAAGGTCCCTCTGGATGGATCCCTGCCCTCCAGCACATCAGCCACACCACACAGCTTGGTGCCGTCAGGAACTTGCTGAAAGCGCAGTCAATGCCACTCTCCATATCCCTGATGAAGATGTTAAATGAGACTGGTCCCAGTACTGATCCTTGAGGGGCTCCACTTGTCACTTGCCTCCACTTAGACATGGTCCCATTCATTGAGAACCACTCTTTGGGTGTGGCCATAAAGCCAGTTTTTCATCCACTTGAGTGGTCCATCCATCAAACTCATGTTACCAGCTTGGAGATCAGGATGTCATGTGGGACAGTGCCAAAGGCTTTGTTTAGGTCCAGATGAATGACATCAGCTGCTCTCCTCTTGTCTTTTGATGTTGTGACCTTGTCACAGAAGGCCACTGGGTTTGTCAAGCATGCTTTGCCCTTGGTGAAGCCATGGTTGATTGTACCAAATCACCTCTTTGTTATTCTGCCTCAGCAGTGCCTCCAGGAGGATCTGCTCCATGATCTTACCAGGCACAGAGGTGAGACTGACTGGCCTGTAGTCCTCTGTCTCTTTCTTCTTTTCTTTTTTGAAAATGGGGGTTATGTTTCCCCTTTTCCAGTCAGTAGGGACTTCCCCAGGCTGCCATGACTTTTGGAATATAATAGAGAGCACTTTAGTGACTTTGTCCACCAGTTCCCTCAGTACCCATGGGTGTATCCTGCTGGGTCTCATGGACTTGTACAGTCTCAAGGTCTTCAGGTGGTCACATACCTAAGCTTCACTTAAAATGGGCAGTTCCTTCTTCCAGCCCTTGCCCTTATCTTGTGTGATTTTGGGAGTGTGGCAGGGGCCCTTGACAGTGAAGGTAAAGAAGTCACTGAGAACCTCAGCCTTCTCCACATCACTTGTCATCGGTTTCCCTGTCCCTTTCTGACAGGGCCTACACCTTCCTTGGTCTTCCTTTTGCCATTAATGTACCTATAGAAACTGTTTCTATTCCCCTTGATCTCCCTGCCTAGATTTTATTCTAACTGAGCTTCAGCTTCAGCTCAGTTAGGATGTACAGGCCTATGGATGAGCCACTGCCTGCAAGGAAAAGCATTGTCATTATTAGGCTTCTGTTGTTCTGTTCTGTGTTAGCATTGTTGTTATTAGTTACTGTTCTCACCTACTCCATTGTTGATCAGCTTTACTACCACCAGCTGTTCTC
>VWZE01024396.1:53441-86802 GCA_013396675.1 Eubucco bourcierii | reverse complement strand
CTCTCTCTCTCTCTCTGAAGGTGTCCATTCAAGGCACTGAAGCACTGCCTGGCTGCAGGGGAGCCACTCAACCCACAAGTGCTGGCCCAGTGGCAAAGGCAGACAGGGCTGACTATCTACGAGGGCTATGGCCAAACTGAAACTGTAAGTTCAGCTGTTCTGTGAAGGGTTACAGACGAGCCTGGGGGGAGCTTGGGTGTCTCATTCCTCTTGGGAAATATGGAATTTGGCCACATCTGTTTGTCTAAAAAGAGAGGTGGCATTAGAGTATGTGGCAGTTGCCTGCAAGAGGGTTTGTTGCTTTGCTCAGAATAATAGCTTGGTTATGATACTGCTTCTGAGACTACTTTGGCTGTAAAATACCTTGAAATTTTTTGTCCCAGGGCTCTCAGTGAAGTTCACAAATGTTTTGGCTTGCACAGATGGAAGACTTAAGGTCTTAGGTGGCTCCACAGTGGGCACTGTACAACAGGAACAGCCTCAGGAATGACAGTGAAAAATACCCCGGGGTGGTTATTTGTCTCTTCCAACAGGGAATTATATGTGCAAATATGAAAGGCATGAAGATTAAGCCAGGTTCCTTGGGCAAGGCAGCTCCTCCCCACACTGTTCAGGTACAGTGCTCCCTTTTCTGTCCTTGGTTTCACAGAAGGAAAACCCAAGAGAACCCCACACCAGGCAGGGTTCGGTACCACCCGTGGGGTTGGGCGCAGGCTCTTTGGCTGAGCTGCTGGCTGCTGGTTAGTTTCAGAGCATGGCTTTTCAAAATGGGAAGTTGCAATCACCCCTTTGCCTCTCCTGTTGCAGATTGTAGATGAAAGTGGCAGTGCCCTGCCTCCTGGGACAGAAGGAGACATTGCTATCCAGGTGGATGCCAGGCGGCCATTTACTTTCTTCACTCGATACCTGGTAAGCCAAAAGGGCATTTGCTGAGAGCCAGCTCAGCCTGCAGCCTGGCATGGGCTTGCACTTCCAGCAGCACCAAAGAGCTGTGCCTCTTCTTCACTTGCCTCCCATTCTCTCCCTCGTTCTTTTGCAGACCTGCTGTGTGATCTGCAGTTCTGTATCTGCCCTTGTGCTAAATGTGCCCCTCTGGAACCAGCACAAGCCCTTAAGTTCTTGAGCCAGAAACAGGCAGTGATGGATACTTGGTAGCATCCAAAGGGGCAGAACTCATCACTAGGCTTAAGGTTCTCCATGCTCAGAACATTTAATCTGTGCTCACTCACCAGGGTGATCCACTGAAAACTGCTTCCACAGTCCGTGGCAACTTCTACATCACTGGAGACAGAGGCAGCATGGATGAGGACGGATACGTATGGTTCATGGGGAGGAGTGATGACGTCATCATCTCCTCTGGGTCGGTACACGTCACTTACCACGTCTAAAGGAAGCCATGCCCCTCTCCCTGCTCAGCCTTTCCTTTCCCTCCCCAGCTATCGCATCGGGCCCTTTGAAATCGAGAGTGCCCTGCTAGAGCACCCTGCTGTCCTGGAGGCAGCTGCTGTCAGCAGCCCAGACCCCATCCGAGGGGAGGTAAGCAGCGGGCACTCTCCTGCTCATCAGGTGCCTTCTGTGAGGGAGCTTGCACTCAGCTTGCAGGAAGGCTGTGCAGGCTGCCCCCTGCTTTGACCCCAAGTGAGGGGAGCTCTCAGCAAGGCCCCGAGGTGACAGTTTCCTACAGAACAGAAAGGTGACTCTGGCAAGAACTGCTGTACACTTTGATCTGCTGCCAGGAGAAGGAGGTTCTTTAACAACATAGGTTTACAGAAAAGGCTCTAGGATCCAAGAACTTTAAACCAGTCCTTTACAGAACTCTGACAAGTTAGGAAGCAGAGTTTGCAACTTCTGCCATGCATCATTTACCAATAGAAGGCAGAAGCAGCCTTTTGTCTTAAATATGCTTATACAAAGTGAGCTTTGTCTGCTGCACAGGTGTGATCCAACCAGCCTGTGCTGCAGGCAATACTCATTTATCCTCCATAAATTGCCTCAGTTGTTAGGTTGCTCTACTTTAAATAATATAATTTTTATTCATTTTCCCTTTGTAGGTGGTAAAAGCTTTTGTGGTCTTATCTCCTTCCTTTAAGTCACAAGATCCAAAGAAACTTGCCTCTGAATTACAAGAGCATGTCAAGAAGGTCACTGCTCCATACAAGTACCCCAGAAAGGCAAGAAAACCTAAGTCAAAAACCTCAGTTCAAACACAGTAGCAAACAAAGCCCAAAACATGTGGCACCAAGCTGTGTGGCACAGTCACTTGCTAGAGGGCAGGGATCCATCCAGAGGGACCTGCACAGGCTGCAGAGCTGTGCCCAGGCCAACCTCATGACATTCAACAAGACCAAGTGCAACGTCCTGCACCTGGGCAGGCACAATCCCAAGCACAACTCCAGGCTGGGTGGGGAATGGCTGAGAGCAGCCCTGAGGAACAGGCCCTGGGGGTCTGGGGTGAGGAAAAGCTCAAGATGAGGCTGCAGTGTGAGTGCAGCCCAGACAGCAACTGTGTGCTGGGCTGCNGTAGCCTTGCAGTGTCTGAAGGGGGCTCCAGGAAGGCTGGGGAGGGACTATTGACAAGGGCTTGCAATGCCAGGACAAGGGGCAATGGGTTTGAAGTGGCAGAGGGGAGACTTAAAGTGGCTGTTAGGAGGAAGTTGTTTGCAGTGAGTGTGGTGAGACACTGGCACAGGTTGCCCAGGAAGGTTGTGGAGCACAGAATCACCCAAGACAATCTTTGATCTTGGATCACACTGGCCGATTCTGTGCTCCACAACCTCCCTGGAGGTGTTCATGGCCAGGCTGGATGAGGCCTTGAGTGCCCTGTACTAGTGTGAGGTGTCCCTGCCTATGGCAGGGGGTTGGAACTAGATGAGCTTTAGGGCCCCTTCCAACCTTCCCATTCTATGAGCTGTGCAAGAAAAGTAACAGGCAGGGTTTTAGGGCTGATTTTGGAAAAGATACACAGAATCTAAACCCAGTTAACTTATTTTAAGTAAGAACTTGGTGACTGGAGAAACAAGTTAGGCCACTGAAAGAAGCTATAAACTCACTCATTTTACTTTTTTTCTCTCTTTTTAATCAGGTTGAATTTGTCCAGCAGCTGCCCAAGAATATCGCAGGGAAAATCAGACGGAATGAACTGAGGAAGAAGGAGTGGGGACATGCTTAGCTTTGACCAGCAAACTGAAGAACCTCTCCCTGTCAGCTCCATCCACAATGGAGCTGTTCTACTGCAGCTGTAAGCAGCAGCACAGGATTGTATTTCACCTGTTAGGCAGTGATTGTGTAACCACACACAAGGTTTAAAGCCTCCAGCTTGGTCTTCACTGCTTTCTCTCGCTTCACAACGACCCAGCCTGCTTGGCAAGGCACATGCACACACATCCTTCCAGCCACCTCTTGCTTTCCAGTGGTGCAGCACAAGCAGAAGTGATCCCCAGGTGAAGCAGCACTTTGAGAGAAGCTACCTTAGCTCACAAGAGGCTGGTTAATGAGGAAAGCCTAATGGTATGCAAAGTTCACAGCGATGGCCACAGATCTTCCAAATGAAGCACCCTTTTTTTGTGTGAACCTGGAAAGCCTCCAGATTTAGGAATGAATGTCCAGTAAGTGCAGACTGTAAACAATCAGAAGTAAAAGAAGGCAAACATCTTTAAGAGTGCAGCACAGACAGCATCTGTGCATCAGACACAGGCTTAACAAATGGATGGGAGCTGTTCAGCAGCTTCTTCTGAACAAGTGTACATCCTGCGGGCACACAGATGAGTGAGAGGGAAGGAAGACAATAAACCAGAGAACAACAAACTAGCCAAGAGTCTTTCTTTGTCCTTGGTAAGTTGCCTGCATGTTGCCATCACCCACCAGTCACAGCTGTCCTTCGTGTCTGGTCTGAAATGGTCCTTTCCTATGCGTGACCTGGTTGTTGTTGGGTTTCATCCACACAAAAAGCTTTACAATTTAAAGAAAGCTTTGATGGAGATAAGAAAGCAGAGTTTTAATAAATGGGGAGCCAGGGCTAGGAATAGTCTTCATTTTCCAACTTCTGAAACAATTTTGAGGAAAGAGGAAAATTAAACTCAACACTGTTTGAGACTTGGACAAATCCTTTTCGTTAAACCAGGACAAGTACCAAGTAGTGTTCCTCAGGATGAGTCTTTCCTCATGAGTAACCCACAGGCTTTTATGCTAGAAATGAAATACTGAAGCTAGAGAGTGGTACAGAAAGCATACTCAAAACCCTAGTGGAAAGCAGGTTATAGCCCAACTGGTTTGGGTTGCTTTTTAAAGCCACTGGGATAGCCAAAAAGCTGCTGTGACAAAAGAGAACAGACAGATCCACCACCACTATTTTCAAATCTGAAACAGAATGCATACTGTAAAGCTACAACAGTACCCAAAATCAAATTCCCCTTATCCACTCTAACAGAGAGCTGCTTTCACAAAAAGTTTCCAAGAAGTACTTCATTCAGATTTTCAGAACTAAGATTAAAAAAAAAAATGAAACCCAAAAAAAAAAAAACAAAACCCTAATCCACCCACTTTTTTATAAACCTCACCAGGCTGAAGTCTTTGGAAAGAGCAGCAGAAGGCTGTTTGGAGGTAATTACACAAGAAGACTCTGCTTTGTAACTACAGCATTTCCTATACACCAGTAACTGCTGCATGCAGAGCTCATGTAAACACACCTGGGGTTTTAGCTAAAGCCACCTGCACTGCCTGCAGTGCTCTTCTACTGAGGCAGGACACTCAAATCTGGCACTCTAAATTGTCTCCTAGTAGTCAAGTATTTTGATGAGAGTGCTCCCCATTCACTTTTGAGAGCTAGCACACCTGTGCAGACTGATGTGTGTGTATAAACCCCTCCGGCCTACAGGAAGTTATCTGGTTTAGCTTACTCCATTGTTCACAGAGGAAAATACACCTGGAGTTCCAGTTACACCAGTTCTCTTCTTTAAAGCCCCCCTGCAATCAGCTGTCTTCTGATCTCTCACTTCTGTCAATGCTGCCTGATAGAGCTGATTCTGCACTGCCTTTTGCCTTCTGCTGCACTCAGATACAAAAAGAGTCAATCCAAGTCAGAGTGGCAGCATCTACACCTGCATGCTTTTTGTGCTAGGTAAAGGCAGTGCAGAACAAAGCCCCAGTGGAATGCCAGCAAGCTTCACCAGAAAGGTCAGGATGCACTCTTGAGCACTCTTGCATCTGCTGTCACATCAGCTCCACCTGCAAGGAGCATCAGGATTCTTACACGTGGATTTGAAAAACAAAAAACCCACTCTCCTCTTTAAAATACTCTTCCAGAGCTCAAGGGCAGCTGTCTTTAATAGGTTTGGACTGTGTTTACCTTTCCCTTCTACCACATGCTCTAGGCAGTCAGCACATCATCCCCCTTGGGCTCAGCTGCTCTTTCACTTTCATTTGTGCTCTCTTCTTTCACTTCTTTTGAGTGTTCCTCCTCCTCCTCGGTTTCTGGTGTTACTGCCTTTGAGTTCTGTTCCCCTTTCAGAC
The DNA here is from genome assembly GCA_013396675.1 of Eubucco bourcierii. Classification (NCBI taxonomy): domain Eukaryota; kingdom Metazoa; phylum Chordata; class Aves; order Piciformes; family Ramphastidae; genus Eubucco; species Eubucco bourcierii. Next base: position 81,294 of record VWZE01024396.1, on the reverse strand, counting down.
TTGATGGGTTTTGCTGTGTGTCTTCTTTGTTGCTCTTCACCACCTCCTGCAGATTGTATTTTCTGAACAGGACATAGTCTTTCACCACACTTAAGCAACAGACACTCTTTATTATTTCCACCACAATTGTATACTGAGGGTTATTAAGATCGACTTTGTTTTCTGGGTTGAGGCTGCCCACAATTCCTGTAAAACAGAGACCTGGGTTAGAAGGTGCTAGAAAAACTGTTCCAGAAGATAACTTAGATCCTTTCAAGGCAGCATGCTTAAGAGAGAGTAGGCAACATCACCCTTAGTGGTAACCAGTAACTTGGTTTTGTAGTTGCTTAAAAGAATGGAACAGAGCAGGCCTCTTAGAATGCACCACCTGAACTAGCCACCAGACTGAAGGAACTGGAAAACCCTTCCACTGCAGGTACCAGGAGACCAAATACTCCAGTACAGAATCATAGAATGGGAAGGTTGGAAGGGACCTCAAGGATCATCCACTTCCAATCCCCTGCCATAGGCAGGGACACCTCCCACTAGTACAGGTCCCTCAAGGCCTCCTCCAACCTGGCCTTGAACACCTCCAGGGAGGGAGCAGCCAGAACCTTCCTGGGCAACCTGTGCCAGTGTCTCACCACCCTCACTGCAAACAACTTCCTCCTAACAGCCACTTTCAATCTCCCCTCTGCCACTTCAAACCCATTGCCCCTTGTCCTGGCATTGCAAGACCTTGTCAATAGTCCCTCCCCAGCCTTCCTGGAGCCCCCTTCAGATCCTGGAAGGCTACTCTAAGGTCTCCTGGAAGCCTTCTCCTCTCCAGGCTGCAAAGCCCCAACTCTCTCAGCCTGTCCTCATAGCAGAGCTGCTGCAGCCCTCTCAGCATCTTGGTGGCCTCCTCTGGATCCACTCCAACACTTCCATGTCTTTCCTATGCTGGGGGCTCCAGAACTGCACACAGGACTCCAGACGGGGTCTGAGGAGAGCAGAGTGAAGAGGATCACCTCCCTTGCCCTGCTGGCCACAGTGGAGTGGAGCCATTTTCCATTTCACACATTCAGTGGAAATAGCAACACAGTTTTCCAATACAGCACTCAGAAAAGGTCTTGACAACAGCCACTCCAAAGCACACACACAACTGGCAGTCCATACTCAAAGCTCTACTCTCTTCTGCTTGTCTCTTAAGACATCAACACCACTGACACCAAGACCTTTTTTAAGCCTTAAGAGCAGCTTTTCAAATGCAACAAACAGAATTTAAGCATGCCTGGCTAGACCATTTTTAACAACCTGGCCTATGCTATGCGTGCAGCTGTGGGCTGCTTCCAGCCTCGGCTGTTTGTTGTGACACCCATACCTACCTGCCAGCTCCTTAATCACTTCTTCCCTACTCATGTGGCTGTTGTTGCGAGCTTTGTAAACAATCTGGAAAGTGCCCTTGTTGGGGGCTTTAAACCAAGGCTCAAAAAACGTTTCTGTGTATTTTTTCATATCCTCCATAAAAGCCTTGCAAGTGCCAGCGATGGGCAGCATGCGCAGAATGACTCTCGTTTTCTTCTTCTTGGTGGCATGCATGTCCTTCAATATGTGATGCACCAGGTTCTCAGGTTCTGCAAGAAAAACACCCAGCTGCAAGAAACAACTTGGAGGCATTTTCCTTCCTCTTCCCCTCTCTAGATATGCTAAGGAAAGGCATCCTTGGCTGCACTGCCATCAGCCTCAAATTCTTTTGTGTAGAGTTGGTTTACTATACTAAAATTGGACAATCAGAGATTACTTCATAGAATGGTAAGGCTGGAAGGGACCTCAAGGATCATCCAGTTCCAACCCCCTGCCATAGGCAGGGACACCTCCCACTAGTGCAGGTCACTCAACGACTCATCCAACCTTGCCTTGAACACCTCCAGAGAGGTCATGGAGCACAGAAGAACTCCAGGGAGGTCTTGGAGCACAGAAGACCTCCAGGGAGGTTGTGGAGCACAGAAGCACCCAATCTTTGATCACATTGGGTGCTTCTGTGCTCCACAACCTCCCTGGGCAACCTGTGCCCGTGTCTCACCACCCTCACTGCAAACAACTTCCTCCTAACAGCCACTTTCAGTCTCCCCTCTGACACTTCAAACCCATTGCCCCTTGTCCTGGCATTACAAGACCCTTGTCAGTAGTTCCTCCCCAGCCTTCCTGTAGCCCCCTTCAGATCCTGGAAGGCTACTCTAAGGTCTCCTGGAAGCCTTCTCTTCTCCAGGCTGCACAGCCCCAACTCTCTCAGTCTGTCCTCACAGCAGAGCTGCTGCAGCCCTCTCAGCATCTTGGTGGCCTCCTCTAGACCCGCTCCAACAGTTCCATGTTCTTCCTGTGCTGGGGGCTCCAGAACTGCACACAGTATTCTAGATGGGGTCTGAGGAGAGCAGAGTAAAGAGGGGGAATCCCCTCCCTTATTGGGAGGTTCCTTTAGACAAGGCAGACTCCTCTACCCTTAGCAACCCTGCTAATGACAAAAAAAATCAGTGGCAATGCCAAAGGGCAGAGGAAGCCCTGTATTTGTTTGGTACACACCAGCCTCCTGGGAGCCTCCCTCTGCGGCCTGTAGCTAACGCTGTTCAGAGCAGTTCATCCCCACAGCATAAAGCAGCACCAGCTGCTGTTCCACCTCTGTATTTGTTTGGTACACATCAGCCTCTTGGGAGTCCCTCTCTGCAGCCAGTAACTAACACTGTTCAGAGCAGTTTATCCACACAGCACCAGCTGCTGTCCCACCTATGCCCTGGGTTCTGATGAAGACCACGTTGTTGGCACCGCTCTCCACCGACTGGAATCGCCGCAGCTTCTGCTCGGTGGCGGTGCGGATCTGGCCCACCTCCTTCTTCAGAGCAGCTTCAACATCGTCCTCATCCTCCTCCCTCTCGCTTCCAGACAGCCGCTCCTCCTGCTCTGAAAACTTCACACAAGGCACACGTCTGGTTTGGGGAGCACGGAGCAAGCACACCTAACCCCCACGTGTAAAACCCGCAAGGCACCACCACGTGCGGGGCCCCGGTGGTAAGGACGAAAGGCCTTTACTCCAGCCAAGCCGAGGGGCTGCGCGGGGGTCTGCTTACAGAAACCTGCGCTTCCATGTGAGCCGTGAACACAAACAGAGCTTTCAGCGTGCGGAATGGGCCAGGAGGCCTCACGCCGCTGCTCTCCCCGCCAGCGTTAGTGCTGCCCAGCTGCGGGAAGCCATGGCAGGACCCGGAGGGGTTGCGGTCGGTACCGCGCGGGCCGCCTCCCGCCCAGCACCGAGAGACGGGCCGAACCCGCACGCACGCACCTGCTCGGGCCCGTAGAGCAGGTCTCCGTACTCGCCGAGGAGGCTGTAGGCCTCCCCCACGCACTTGCGCTCGTTCATGTTGCAGGTGATGAGGATGCCGCGCANGCCGCCGCTTTCGCGCCGCCGGCTCCGCCGCGGCCATCGACAGCCACCCGCTCGGCCGCCGCGCACTGCGATGGCGTCAGCTCCGCGCCGTCCGCCATGGCGCCCGTCGACGCACAGCGCCCCCCTGTGGCCCGGCTGTCCCGGCCTGGCACCGCCGCGGGGGAGTCAGCAGGCACCGAGCGCCGCCGCTAGCCGCCGCGGCCGTGCCGGCTGTTTCCGGACAGCAGAGCTGTGCCGCCAGCCGGGCTTAGGGCTTCTCCCGCCGCCGGTGTAGCTGCAGGCAGCGCGGTGCCCTCGGAGGTAAAAAGGACCCAGAAAGACACCCTTGGAAATGCCGATTGGCAGCAGGCTTTGCGCCGCCTGCGGGCGGGTCTAGCCTGCCGTGCGGAGGCTGCCGGAGCTGGGGGGTTCAGCCTGGAGGGGTCTGAAGGAACAGCTCGGTAACGGTTAGCAGTATCTAAAGGGTGAACGTCAGGAGGATGGAACCAGACTCTTCTCGGTGGTGCCCGGCGACTGACCAGAAGGTAGTGGGCACACACTGAAGGTTTGTGTGGGTGTTCCCTGCAAATAAAAGGGAAAGCTCTTTGCACTGGAGTGGCAGTGGAGCTGGGTGTGCATGCATGCAGAACCTGTTTGGACGTATTCCCGTGGGGCAGGGCAGGCTGGGCCAGCGGATCCTTTCCAGACCCTACAGTCCTGTGAGCCTGTGCGGTCCTGTGGGCTCCCGGGAACAGGACGCTGAGCTCGGTGCGCTCAGTGGTGCCCAAGCTCAGCCACTCGTAGCCCTTGATGGTTTCTCTTCCCCGAACCGAAGTTGCAGGGTTAAAGTCTGGGTTTGCATTAATGACTCCAGGAAGAGAAAAGAAAATTTCAGTATTTATCAGCTCCAGCCAGAACAGGTCACGACGTTTATATCTCATCCGAAGCTTGGCTCCTGCAGAGCCTTCGGGACTGACAGTTCCACGGCAGCTGTCAGGCATCAGCGAGGTTATTGACCTCACTAAATCTTTGCAGGGCTGGGGCCCTGGGAAAGGCTCAGAGTTCTGTTGGACTGTAGAGTCTGTGGAGTTGGGTATGTCAGGTCACCTCTGAAACAGGAGCAAGAATTACCAGAGGCAGCTGAGTGGTGTGGTGGAAATGCAAGTAACCAACTGGATCTAGGATATTTCTGTGGTGAGAAGTGCTGGGGGCCTTGGACATACCCACCTGTGCTCTGGAGAGCAGTTATGTGCCCCACAATAAGGTTGCAGGGCTCTGTGGAAGTTACAGCTTTCTTCCTACACTTGGAACCTTTGAGTCCTGGCATCATTCACCAGGTTTTATCACAAGCCATTGCTGTCATTTTATGTTGGTACCTCCTCAGGGGCAATGTGATCTGCTTAGGGAATCCCCTTAAGGCTGCCCCTCTGTCTTTCCTCGGGGAGGATTTAATCTCTTGTGTTTCAGATTGCAGTTTAAAGTCTCACTACTGCGTCCTGGCTGTAGGTCTCCACTGCTGGGCAGAGAGCAGCTTTGCGGTTTGGAGAATCTCTTGAATCAGCTGCACCCAACACTTCAGGGTGCTGCTTAGCATTTCCTTTGAGTGTGCTGTTTACAAACAGACATGGGGAGAACCCCGGGAGGGAGTTCTGGCAGAAGTACAGGGCCTATGTGCCAGCAAGGACCATAGTGTCATGCTCACCTGTCAGCACCCAAAGGATTCTTCTGCTCCCAAGATGTAGATGGACATTTGCAATCCTTCTGCTGACCTTAGAGCTGTGGTTTGAGAATGGAGATACGGCAGGAGCTGTTTGGGGCACTGGCAGACAGACTGATGCATCTTGATGTCCCAATTCGGGCTTTGTCTCCGGTCCCAGTTCAAGCTGTGGCTATCTCTCTAGCTTTTACAGGAGAGGCTGAAGGTAGTGATGTGCACCAGTGCCACAGCCATGCCCACAGCTTGTGACCTGGGTGGAAAAGAAGATGGCACACATTCCTTCCTGCTTCTCCCATGGGAGTGGGGCAGAGAAGGCAGCACTGCTGCAGTACAGAACTGCTCTCTGACTGTGGGGTAGAGCCTTTTAAAAACTCACAGCCACCAGGTGTTAGCAAAGCTGGGCCAGGTACCAGCTGCAGCCCCTGGGGAATCAGCACTCGTTGTTATGGTCGGAGCCCCAAGCTGCCTGAGCAGTGCAGTCACAGAGCCTGTCTCAAGGTGCTGCTCCTGTGGTGCCACAGCCAGGGCATAACAGACGTGTAGCAAGGTCTTAAGACTGTGTTACTCCATGGGCTGCTGAACAGAAAGAGGGGAGGAAAAGGGAGTAAAAGAGATTTGAGACTCACTTTCTACCTCCACCCTGAGCTCTGCACAAGCCTATCAGCTGTCTTGGGCTCAGCTGCCCCTTGTGAGAGTCCCAAGTACAAATGAGGAGGGCAGCAGCTGGTTGCTGGGGATGGCAGTGAAGTGAGGACATGCAGCCAGCAGCATAAGACCGGCAGAAGGAATCAAAGCTGTGACACATCCCAGTGCTGAGGGTTCGACTTCGGTGCAAGGCAGAGGCAGTAAGTTGGGACTGACAGCCTTAACCCTCTGCCCATGGCTTCTGGAGGGCTGATTTGGGGGCTGGCTGTCCACATCCCCCCCTCTCCCTGTCCCTTTTCTCTCCTGTGTTTCTCATACTCAGACTGAGTGTCAGAGAGCCAAAACACCTCCCTTTGCTTTGCTAAATCACTGCAATCACTATGGTTGGCTGCTTATCAATGCCACAAGGAGCTGATAGTGTTTACTTTGTCGATAAAACATAGTTGACAGTGCATGAAAATAATTACTTCAGAGTTTCCAGATCTCCTGCTAAGTTTGCTGTGTTTGAGAGGTAAGGCTTTGCATTGGGGGGCCTTTTTCAGGGAGTCTCTCAGTGTTTCCTCATCTCACAAAGCAATGCACTCATCAAAATGATGTTTAAAACTCTCATACTTGGAATCTTATCAGGGTTTTCCTACACTCATTTCACTCCTGGCAGCCAATGTCTCTCCAGTGCTGCTGAACTAGAAGAGGTATTGGCTGCCAGGAGTGAAATGAATGTAGGAAAACCCTGAAAAGATTCCCAAGTATGAGTGCATTGCTTTGTGAGATGGTCCGTGCTGCTGCTTCTGTGTTGTCAGTCAGTAGCAGACATTGCAGATGGAGAAAAAATGGGAACTTGAGTAGCATTTGGTGCCTCACAACTGAATGTGATCTACAAGATCACAGGGCTTGTAGGAAGGGAGGGAATGAACTACAGGAAAGCTGCCACAGCAACAAGGCTGAGCTCTGGTTGAGTGCAGAGTTAGGAACTCAGATGCATGATGGGCACTGGAAAGCAGGGCCAGATGGTGGCCAAACTGGAGCTGTCCTCGGGAGTGACTCTAGTTTACAGCTGGGGTCCTCATTCCATTGTGTGCTGCTGTGTAGCAGTGAAAGCTGCTGGGGCTGTCCTCGGGAGTGACTCCAGTTTACAGCTGGGGTCCTCATTCCATTGTGTGCTGCTGTGTAGCAGTGAAAGCTGCTGGGGCTGTCCTCGGGAGTGACTCCAGTTTACAGCTGGGGTCCTCATTCCATTGTGTGCTGCTGTGTAGCAGTGAAAGCTGCTGGGGCTGTCCTCGGGAGTGACTCCAGTTTACAGCTGGGGTCCTCATTCCATTGTGTGCTGCTGTGTAGTAGTGAAAGCTGCTCTGAAATCCCATGGCCAATACCAGTTTTGTAACTCTATCCCTGTAGCACTTCTTGGAGAGATAATCAGCAACAACCAACCTCGAGGAGACTGTTATGGCTCTTGCTGCTGTACATCTCTCACTGAAGACCCCAGGAGCTGCATCCCTGCGGGCTCCCCTGAGGTCCCTGCAGCTTTGCAGCAGGTGCTACCCAGTTCATGCCTCTGGCAGCTATGAAGCCATGAAACAGCAGTACAGACCAGAGGTACCAGAGTACTTCAACTTTGCCAGAGATGTGCTGGACAGATGGGCTGAAGTGGAAAAGGTAACAGTTACTTGGCTTTTCTGCTGCTGAAGTATCTAATGATGGTCTTTAGTGCTGGATGTCTGACAAATCCAATAACCAAGACACTGCAGTTATGTTCACATTATAATCTGGGGACCATCTCATGCAGTTTGAAGCTCTAGACCCCTTAGGCCCTGTGCTGTCTTGTCCCTGAGTCCAAACAGCTCCTTCCTTTAATCAGTACCTACAGTGAGATTGGATGTGTGTCTGCAGCTGCTTTGTAAATGAATCTGTGAATTGTGGCACTCTATATCAACTGCCCCTCCAGCTGTGCCATGCATCCCTAACTGGATGTGCCAGGGAAATCACTTGACCTCTCTGTGCTTCATTGCCTGCCTGTAAAATGAATAAGTGCAGTGTAATATCAAACCTCACCCACCTCTCCCAGATGTGAAATTGTTTGCTTCAAGAGCCTGGACTCTAAATACCTGGCATAGCTCTGTTCAAGGAAAGGGAATATAAAAAACCCAAGCAAACAAACAAAGAATATGAAGAGTGGGTCTGTAACCTGTAGAGCCTGTCACCTGTCTGGCAGTCATCCCTCTTGCAGGAAAACCAGATTTTGGCAGGCTGCAAACAGAGCGAGGAACAGCCTGTGGATCTCTGCCCTCTGAAGTGCACAGATGAAGTCTTCTCCCCTGAAAGTTAACCTCAGTGTTACTGTACCTTCAGATGATAATAAGGTGTCACATTGTTGCTGCTCCAGTGAATGTTTTGCTCAGGAGATGATTTGCTACACTGCTGTTGCCAAACTCATTGACCCTCGGTAAAGCATGTCGTATGCATCCATATCACAGCACACAGCAGTGGAGATACTGGTTAAAGGTCACACTGTGTGGGCCTTGGCCTTTGGAACTTTGATTTAATTCTCAGAAGTACTAGGCAGGCCCAATTCCAGATGAAGTTGAAAATGAGCTTTGGGGGTGCAGGAGGCTCTGAGGCACAGCTCAGAGGTGCTCGCTTTCATCAGCTGGCTTTGTTGGCATGACCTGAGCCAAAGACATTCTTCTTTCTCTGTGCTGATTACCATAGAGCCTCTTCAGAGCCTAAGATGAAGAACTTGGGAAAGGAATGCCAATTTAATTTGTTAAGTGACTGGTATAGGCTGCTCTTCCCAGGGGGGAGCTCTCTGCTGCTCTGCAGTCTCTGGCTAGTTTCGGTTGCATCCCCAGGCTTCTCCAGCACCAAATAAGTGATGAATGCTTTTTGTCCCTCAGACTTAAGGCAAAGTCAATGTGTTTCTAAAGTGAAGCATTTTCCCTGTACCCTCTTGTACTGCAGGAGGGGAAGAAGTCTAAAAACCCTGCGTTATGGTGGGTAGATGGTGCTGGAGGAGAGGTGAGGTGGAGCTTTGAAGATCTGGGAGTGCTCTCCAGGAAGGCAGCAAATGTGCTCTCGGACGCCTGCGGTCTGCAGCAGGGAGACAGAGTGATTCTGGTTCTGCCCCGGCTCCCAGAGTGGTGGCTGCTGAATGTGGCTTGCATGAGAACAGGTAGGGCAAAGCAGAGGACTGGTCTGTGGCTATGCAGACTGTGACTTAAATCCTTGCTGTACCCAGAGCTACCAACATGCTTCTTGCTGGTCCAAACCACTCTTTATGCCAAGTTTTCTTTGTGATGCTTTTAGGACTTTTGCATGTGCTCCAGCTGGTAAGGAAGCTCTGTAGCAGCACTTCTGACACATTGCAAATGCACCCTCTTGCTAACTTGCAGTGAAATTAACCCACACTTAGCATGATTCACATGTGCCTCCTTGGGATCTGTTAACTCAGCTTCCCATTGTCTTGGGGCCTCACAAACACTAGCAGCAAACCTGTGAGGCAACAGCCAGTAGTGAGGTCCAGAGAGATGGCATGTGCCAGGGGCAGTGTTTTCAGAACAAGGGAAGTTATTCTGTTGAGTTCTTTTGTTGTAGTACTTGCTAACTTGTGCTAATCCTCACCGTGTTTAGCCCCCGCAAGAGATCAGTATATTTACACATGTCCTGCTTTTAGTGACAAAAGAACAAAGTAAGCTTGCAGATGGAGATGTTATTCTGAAACCTCGAGATGGTTTTTACGTTTTGCTTCCTTCCCTTCAGGGACTGTCTTGATTCCTGGCACACAGCAGCTGACAGCTAAAGACATCCTTCACCGACTCCAGAAATCCAAGGCCAAGTGTATCATCACTGATGATTCTGTGGCACGAGCTGTAGACTCCGTCGTGGCCGAGTGCCAGTCTCTGAAATTCAGGTTGCTTGTGTCAGAGGGCCACAGAGAAGGATGGCTGAACTTCAAGGACCTCCTGAAGTGAGTAAAGGCCACTGTGTGCAGCACAGCAGTAATGAGAGTGAAGGGCGGGAACTGCTGGCACACACCCATACGTTTTCAGCCTTTTAGGACTGCGGTGTGGAAAGCCACCAAAGTTTGTGACCCCTTTGATTGCTGCAGTTCTGGTTAAATGCTTTCCAGAAGGTGTAAGTCATACTTGCAGATCGCTGTACTCACCACTTTGCTTGTTTTAAGAACCGCTCCTTCGGATCACCGGTGTGTGCCCACCAAGTCTCGAGACCCGATGGCAATCTTTTTCACCAGTGGAACTACAGGATCTCCAAAAATGGTGGAGCATTCCCACTGCAGCTATGGTATTGGCCTCACAGTATCTGGAAGGTACAGATACCACTTTACACCAGACCTATTTCTCTAGCTAGTCACAGAGCAGAAGGAAGAGAATCAGGATTTTTAGCAGAAACTTTTGTTTCAGTCATTCAAAACCCAGCAATTGTTCCACACACACAGAAACAAGTGCAGGGCTTTTGCCATAAAACAAGGCAGTCTGAGTCCAGCTGCCTTGGTTTATAGGGGATGGAGTGATCACACAGTCACTAACTTCTTTTAGAACCATAGAACTGTTTGGGTTGGTAAAGCCCTCCAAGATCATCCAGTCCAACCATCAACCCAACAGTGCCATGACCACTAAACCACATCCCCAGGTGCAACATCCACACGTTTCTTCAACACCTCCCTGAGCAGCCTGCTCCAATCCCTGACCACTCTTGCAAAGAAATTGCAAACATTTATTTGCAAATTTCTTTTGCAAAGAAATTTTTCCTAACCTCCAACCTAAACCTTCCCTGGCACAACTTGAGGCTGTTTCTTCTTCTCCTTCTCTCCTTCTATCACCTGATACTAGAGAGAAGAGACCAACCCCCACCTCACTGCAACCTCCTCTCAGGGAGTTCTAGAGAGTAATGAAGTCTTCCCTCAGCCTCCTTCTCTCCAGACTAAACAACATTGAACATTTCTTTGAACTTTTGGTACATTTCTCATTGTATATAGTTAATAGAAAGCCCACAAACTGCACATCAGCACCCATCTGTGAACTCTGGGATAAAGGGAGAACAACTCATGGGTCTGTTAAGGCTTCTGAATTCATGTGTCTGGATTAGACACAACTCCTGCAGGAAGAAAATGCTGATGCTTGAGAATCTTTAACTTTATAAAGCACTGTTGTTTGATCTGACAATGTGCTTTGCTCTGACAGCCAGAGAATAACAAATGAGAAAATACCAAATTAGAAGTAGGTAAACAACAGGGAAAAACTCCTCATCTCTAAAATGTAGTTCAGCAAAGCCTCAGCAGTATCATCCATATTCTGAGGTGGTGTCTGCTTGTCTGTCAGTGTCACTTATCCCTTAGGAAAATGCAACATCAATCTGCTCTGCTGGCATCCTGCCCATGCTGTGACTTACTCAGAAACTCCCCTCCCTCTAACTGCCTTTTACCCAAGACAAGCAGTGATGGCTTTGCTTTGCTGGCACATCTCTGCTTGATCTTTTAATATTTGCCTTATTCCTGCCAAACAGAGACTGTGAATTGTTTCCTTATTTCACCAGGTACTGGCTGGACCTGACCTCTTCAGATATCCTTTGGAACACATCAGACACGGGCTGGGCCAAGGCAGCTTGGAGCAGCATTTTTTCGGCGTGGATTCAAGGGACGTGTGTGTTTGTACACAAGATGCCGCACTTCGACCCACGCATTGTCTTCGAGGTGAGTGAGGAGAGCCCAACAACAGCACCACCATTCTCTAGGGCTGGTGTTGCCCAGGTTTGCATTTCCAGGGGCAGCACAGTTGTAGCTCACCAACCAGCAGGCAGACAACTGCCTACTGATGATAGGTGAGTAGTGAGCGCTGTGAATGCTTACCCCAAACAAGCATGTTTGGTATTGACAGTTTTCATCATATACTGTGCTCTGGATTTGACTGCACAAGCCTGCAGACATGCATTAGGCCTAAAAGGGCAGTACCACAGAAAGTGTTCTGGAATTTGTGCAGCACTTTTGGGTGTTGTTTTCAAAATAAGTGACACTAACAGATGGAGGAGAACTTCAGTCCTGCCCCATCCAATTCCAGGTTAAGGAGCAGAGAGGCAGTGAGGTGTCTTGTAATGACAGGACAAGGGGCAATGGGTTTGAACTGGCAGAGGGGAGGTTTAGACTGAATGTTAGGAGGAAGTTCTTTACAGTGAGGGTGGTGAGGCACTGGCACAGGTTGCCCAGGGAGGTTGGGGAGCACAGAATCACCCAACATGATCTTTGATCACGTGGGGTTATTCTGTGCTCCACAACCTCCCTGGAGGTGTTCAAGGCCAGGTTGGATGAGGCCTTGAGTGACCTGTACTAGTGTGAGGTGTCCCTACCTATGGCAGGGGATTGGAACTAGATGATCCTTGAGGTCCCTTCCAACCTTACCATTCTATGATTCTAATTTCTTTAACAAAAGGCACCAACTTCATATTCTCTTGCATCCAGTATCACAAAGGTTGGAAGAGGCCTCAAAGATGATCAAGTCCAACCTGTAATCCACTCAACTTCTCAACAGCTGAAAAGGATATTGAGTTCCTCTATGCATGGAATGATTTATCAGCATATCCATGCTAATTAGGTGGCTGGAAATTGCCAGTTAACGTTAGGGTGTGTTGGAAACCACTGTGACTTGGCACACCTACAGAGCACCTCAGAGAGCAGCCTGCTGGTTTCACTTCTTTTCTGCTGAACTGTCATCATGAAGAAATTCTGCAAGAGAAACTATAAAGCTTTCCAGAGAGGGGAAAAAAAAACCCAAACCAAACAAAACAACAAACCCAAACCAAAGTTCAGTGTGTGGAACTAATTGTAAAATGAAGTAGGTTTTCTTTTGAAGTTGAAACTAATTAAACATAACTGCTGGTGGTGGCAAGTACGGCGCTGAGTGCTTTGAGGACACAACACCTCCCTTGTGTGTTTCCCAAGCTGGATGCAGAGATCATTATGCTGTTGCTGACAATGAAGGTAGCAGCTCACAGGTTTCAGTATCTTGTCAGTATGCTTTGGGTTTATTTATTTAATCCTTTTTAAAATTTTGAATTCTCTAGAGCCTCTCAAGGTTCCCCATAACTGTTTTCTGTTCTCCTCCAACTGCCTACCGAATGTTTGTGCAACACAAAGTGCCCAGGTAAGCAAAAGCAGAGTATCTTGAGTCACCTGTACTAGTGGGAGGTGTTCCTGCCTACGGCAGGGGGTTGGAACTAGATGATCCTTGAGGTCCCTTCCAACCTTACCATTCTATGATTCTATGGTCTTTGCTGGCGCATTGGATCCAAACTCACCAGACCAAGTGCTCATCTCACCTTGATTTTATTCCAGATTTACAATGGCATAAGAGTAGCACAGCTTAGCTATTCCCCAACGTTTTGAACCTGAAGTATTAGGAACAAAGAGTAAAGGCTTAGGCACAGCTTAACTATCTCAGATTTCAGAATTTGCATTCAACTTGCATAAGACTTTAAAGCAGTTTAGCTGAGGGTGTAAGAGGATAGCCACGATCTGTGACTGACATCTTCAGAAGTGATGTTACAACCACAGAGCCCCTCTGCCTGTTTGTGCACTTGTTCCTGCAGTACTGTAGCTACAAGATGTGTGTCAGGATAGCTTGGTGAACACTCCTCGGCCTCCTTTAACCCTTCTGTGAGCTTTTATTGTCATTAGGGGTGACTTTTGTTATTCCTTTTCAGTTCAGACCCCAGGCAGATCATGAGATTTGCTAAAAGAACACAGGACTAAACCAGCAGATTGGTTCTTGGCTTTGTGGTTTGGTCTTTGGTTCGTTTGTTTCTGTTTAACACTACCCAGTTCAGACGGAACGAGCTCAGTGAAAATGTTGGGTGCTTATAGAAAGGAGCCCACAAGCCAGGACTGCAGAAGTGGCTGGGATGCAGCCTGCAGGTGCTAGCAGTGTCCTGTTCTCTCTCTCACTAAGCTCTCAGTTCCAAGGCCTGCGGCACTGCGTGAGTGCAGGGGAGCCGATCAACCCCGACGTGATGCAGGAGTGGAAGGCGCAGACCGGGCTGGATATTTACGAAGGCTACGGGCAGACAGAAACTGTATGTGCTGCTTTGCAGCTGCACACCTCTGCTTTATGGGCACAGCTATACATTCCTTTCAGCTTGCCAAGAAAAGGTTATTAAAATGGCTATCCACAGCTGGGACTTCAGGGGGAAAGTCATTTGCAATAAGCAACAGTGGGGAAAAGATTGGGTGTGGTAAGTTACAGAATATTCTTGAGAGCTTCACCTCAACTCCAAGGCCTGGTTTTCATTCCTGTGGGCTTGGGAACTAGCACAAGAGAGGTGTACCTCTCAGTACTGCGTTCCAAATCCTGCTCCTGTCTTTAGAGCACACTCACTAACAGTATTTAGAGCTGTGGGCATGATTCTGAGGGCACAGTTTATCTCTAGCAGTTTCATCATTGGATGCAAGACTCTAACAAAGACAGATGATATTTCTTAACCTCAATACACAATGGTAGCTGAGTATTTTTAAACCTGAAGACTGAATATATGAGCCAGAGTTTAATTAAGAAACAAAATGCACTCCCCATGTGTTACAGGTGCTGGTCTGTGGAAATTTTAAGGGAATGAGAATCAAACCTGGCTCTATGGGAAAGCCTTCTCCAGGGTATGACGTGAAGGTATGGCCCCTTTGGTGACTTCATCTCTCTTGCCTAATCATTTTCCATTCAAGAGGTCTGAAAGCTCTGGTGCAGAGCTGCACCATGTACACTCAGCAGTGAGTGGGAGAGGGAAGAAGTGCCTGTTACTGCCCTGCTCTGAGCATACAGAATCATAGAATCATAGAATGGTAAGGTTGGAAGGGACCTCAAGGATCATCTAGTTCCAACCCCCTGCCATAGGCAGGGACACCTCCCACTAGTACAGCTCACTCAAGGCCTCATCCAATCTGGCCTTGAACACATCCAGGGAGGGAGCATCCACAACCTCCCTGGGCAACCTGTTCCAGTGCCTCACCACCCTTACTGTAAAGAACTTCCTCCTAACATCCAGTCTAAATCTCCCCTCTGCCAGTTTAAGCCCATTGCCCCTTGTCCTGTCATTGCAGGACCTTGTAAATAATCCTTCCCCAGCCTTCCTGTAGGCCCCCTTCAGATACTGGAAGGCTACTATCAGGTCCCCTCGAAGCCTTCTCTTCTCCAGGCTGAAGAGCCCCAACTCTCTCAGCCTGTCCTCATAGGAGAGCTGCTCCAGCCCTCTGATCATCTTTGTGGCCTCTTCTGGACCCACTCCAACACTTCCATGTCCTTCCTGTGCTGAGGGTTCCAGAACTGCACACAGGACTCCAGACGGGGTCTGACAAGAGCAGAGTAAAGGGGCAGAATCACCAGGGATTGAATCAATGGGGATTAAGATTTTCGGTATCTGTCAGTTCTCCCACCCCATCACTTAGGATCCTCCCTGGGGTCTTACTAACTCCGTTAGATGTTTGCATAGGACTTGGCATTCCTCAGATAAATGACCTAGTGCAAAGTACAGTGGATTAGTAACAGTGACACTTCAGTTGTCAGAGCAAGACCCTCTCCTGCTCCAAATCACTTCCCTGTAGAAAAAAAGCCAGCTTTGATTATACACTTTAAATGCACACCAAGATTTTATCATCTTAATTTAATGCCTTTTAATTTGGCTCCAAGATAATGAAACTGTGTTTTATTTTTAGATTATAGATGAAAAGGGTAACATTCTGCCTGCTGGAAAAGAGGGAGATATTGCCATCAGAGTAAAGCCTACCAGACCGCTTTTTCTGTTTACTCGCTATGCTGTAAGAGTATTTCTGTATTTAATATCCTGTTAAATGTCTTCCACAAGGAACCTGATGCCCCATTTCATTTACTTATACTCTGCTTACCCTTCTGAAAACCCATGGGGAGGAAAGAGGGATTTAGGTTTATAGCTTAGTAATGGGTAATTAGTAATTCTGTGTTATTAACATCCTCCTTGAATCTGATGCAGACAACCACATGTGAAAAGCTGTAACTTTGGGCTGTTTTGACTGCCATCACTTATATGCTAAATGTTAGAGTGCAGTGTTATGTGTTTTTTAAGGGAGTTTTCATATCAAATGCAGTTTAATATTTCCTAGGATGATCCAGAGAAAACAGAGGCCACAGTGCGTGGGGATTTTTATGTGACTGGAGACAGGGGGATTATGGATGAGGATGGATACTTCTGGTTTGTTGGAAGAGCTGATGATGTCATTAATTCTGCTGGGTAAAATTTAAGACTGCTTAGAAGTAAATCATTAAACTTAAATAACACAGATGATTCAGATGGGAAGTTCTGTTTATGTGTTACCAGCTACAACTGAAAGCCCTTTCCTCCTTTTCAAAGGTATCGTATTGGACCTTTTGAAGTAGAGAGTGCCCTGGTGGAGCATCCTGCAGTGGTGGAGTCAGCTGTTGTCAGCAGTCCAGACCCCATCAGAGGAGAGGTAAACTATTTCATAGCAGCTTTGTGCATACTAGAGCTGATTAAAAACAGCTTCCAAGGGATCTATCTATCCAGTTTGGCTTTGTTGGGGTTTTTTCTTCCTTCTTTTTTTTAAATCACAACTATAAAAACCTCAAGCTGACATTTCTGCTGTCAGACACTTGGGGAATCCACCCAGGACAAAAACAACAAAGGCAATTGCCCCAATTTCAGTATAACAGAGGCACCATTTGAAGCTTTCCCTGCCACTCAAGTACTTCATTTTCAGTCCTTAATGCATGTACATCAACTGCCTGCAGAGTCCAGACTCAGTGAGCACACACAGGCTTCAGCAAAGCTTTCTGTACCTGCCCTGTACAGTACTCTGCAGCTTTTCAGCAAGCATGTAGTTAACGTTTCAGATCTTACTGTTGTGTAATAGTTTCATTGGCATTTAAACCACTGCTGCCATAACTTCTTTAGGTGGTGAAAGCCTTTGTTGTTTTGACATCTGACTATGCTTCACGTGATCCAGAAAAGATGATGAAAGAGCTGCAAGACCACGTGAAGAAAGTTACTGCTCCCTACAAGTATCCTAGGAAGGTGAGTGCTCACATACCCAAAGCGTTTTGGCTGCCTTCAGACAGGGGGTGTTAACTGCTGTGTGCTGCCGAGATTAAGAGAGAGTGACAATGTAGGTAAACTCTTGTGTTGCCATTCCCTCCCCTTCCCAACAGATGGAGTTTGTTCAGCAGCTGCCAAAAACAGTTAGTGGGAAGATCAGAAGGAACGAACTGCGCCAGAAGGAGTGGAGGCAAGACTAGAAGCACTTGTCGCATTGCAACAGCAATTCTTCCCAAGTAAGGTATTGCAGGTTTACAGGGTGACAGAGAGGAAAAGGCATTATACCACGTCCTCCTCAGTCTAGCTTTGAATAAATTCTTACCCAATTCCCAGATTTGCCTGTCCCAGGTGCTACCCTAACAGCTATTAGTAGAGCAGGCAAACCCATACATGTCAGATAGGAAACTCTTGTAGTCAAGAGAGCAACAGGCACTGTGTTTTAAATAAAGTATATAATGAAGTCTCACCAGCACTTTGTCTTTATTTGATTATAAAAGGCTACAAACCCCAGCACCTTTAGAAGAATGCTGTTGCTTCAAGAATCGCTTTTGAGGGTGACAACTTCTGACCCCCATTTTAAAAGGTGTAATCACAGCAAGTGTATTTAGAACAAAAAGTGTGGATAAAAGCTATACCATTGAATTGTTCTCTAAGGACTGGACCAGTACAGAATTTAAAATAGATGATAAAGCAGATCTGTAGCAACTTTAATCTCAGCACTTAATACCTTTGTCTGTTCTCCCACACTTGATTGATGAGCTGCTTTGTGATATGTTGGTGTTTTGGGATGCCCGAGTGATTTCCATTTCTGTGTTAACCAAGCAGTGTCCCGTTCTCGGAACGTCTCTGGCATCATTTGACTGTCCTGGCTCTATTATGCATGGTCAATTTTCAGAGATTAAGAATCAGGCAAAAATTATTACCAGTTTTCAACTTCTCATAGAGGGTCGAAGAGACAAACATCTTCTGGTGGAAGGGGTTCCTGAATTACTGCCGTAAGTTCCGAGAGAGGTCACAGCATCTGCATTCAGGCTGAGGCCCTGAGATTTCTCTTTTAGAAGCGCATATTCCCACTTGAAGTATCCACAACCTTTCTTATTGCCTTCATGCTTGCCAACAGGACAACAAAAAAAGGCTTTGCCATGATTTGGACCAGCATTGGACACATGCAGCTTTTTAGCTCTTCGGCCACAGCTGCACAGAGGGGGAGTTGGTTTGCCGCTTTTCACAGCTCTTACAGAACGTACTGAATTGACTGTGGAGTTCAGAATGGCAGGAGACACTTGGGGCAAATTTGAACTTCTCAAAGGTAAGGAACGGTCAAAAGCTGCACTCCTCTCGTCATAGACAGCAAACGACTGTTTTTTTGCTGGTGGGAAGGCTTTGGGGCTAGTCGCCTTCCTTTTAGGGACCCCTGCTGGAGTGCAGGAACTCCCAGCTGGCGCGGACCGTGCTGAAATGCCATTTACCTTTGCAGGTGGGAACTTAAAAGCTGAAAACGTTGAGCTCTGCCTTTGTACTGCTCCTACATTATAGACAGTAGTATCAGGACTTTTGTAAACGATGGAATTCTGAGGTTCCACAGGTGCTGTGGAGTTCTCCAAACTCTGATTCTCTGACCTCATCACAGGCAGTTGTTTTGAAATGGTTTTCTCTTCAAATGCTGTTAAAATCTCTCTGCTTGACTCACCTTTGAATTGCATACAGTCTGAACTTTGTTCATACTGAGATTCTGGTATTAAAGCAACATCTTCCCAGTCAGACAGCAGAGATAAGCAATCAGAACTAGTACTGATATCCTCATTAGAGACACAAACTGAGGAGATGGTTGTGGAGACAAGCACTAGCTCTGCCCCGTGTACTGCAGGGTTGTATCCAGCTGTACTCAGAGGCTGGCGATTGCTCGACCCTTGCCAAAGACCTGCTGATACAGTATGGGGAGATTTGCCTGCCTGCTCAAGAGGAACAGGACATCTGTCAGTAGATGCTGTTGAAGAGCTTGGGGATTGAGCAAGTAACTCAGTCCCTGAGCTGCTGCTAGGCACACCACAGACATCTGCAGGTGAATGGGTGCAAGCGGTCTGATGATGTTCAGTTTGTATGTTAGAGTTTACCTTCGTTCCAGCAACACTGCTCCGTTTTTTCTCTGCCAGAGAGCCTGTTTCACAAGCTCCATCTGTAGATGTTTCAAGTCTGCTGTTACTTCCCAGTGGAGCCTTCTCAGTGAAGTTCATAGTCAGTGTTCTGGAAATTGTATTATTCTTCAGATGTGCCTAGGGGCCCCGTAAACAAAAAAATATTTTGGGAAGTGAATACCCAAAAGTTTCAGGAATCAATGCACAAAATTAATAAGTGTATCAGTCTAGGGATGGTCTGTTCAACTCGCAGCCAAGATGCTGTGTTTATTACTTTGAGTTGCTCACCTTTCGTCTGTATTCCAGGCTGCAGAGCAAGTGGGAAGGAAGATACAAAGTAGTTACTAACCTTATCCAGAGATTTAGTAACCTTCAGCACGCAGCCATCACAAATCAGCCTCCAAGCAAGCCGGGCAGTATTCCGGGAATCATCCAGCCCTGCAAAAGGATGGGCACAGTAGTGTCTTAGCTTTAAACTACCAAGGGGGACAGTTCTTGTTAGAGGAAAAACATAATCTAGGAAAGCCTTACAAAAATGGCAGGGACTGACAGAAGTCTTGCACATAACTGTCTACTTCAAAATAGGGAAGTTCAAGTAAAAAATTCCAAAGGTGCCCGTGATGAACCATCTGAAGGACTGAATACATAAACACAAGCTTTTTATTTTTTTTTCTCAAAGCTATCAGGTAAAATCAAGTTTCCTTATCTTTCTCTTGGCTCTTTTGCACCCAGAAATTGCGCACTGCATAGCACTGAGGGCTTTCAGAAGTAAAGCAGAAGGCCAGGAAGAAGTCTCTTGTAGCCTTTCTTGTTTCCATGCATCTAGTGAACTGAACATTTCATAACCTGAGACACTAGCTACTGTTTAGGGTAATGACTAGCTGCTTTGGGTTAGCTAACTCAAGGTTAGTAGTAACTATTTAGCTTTATACAATCTATGCATATTAAAATAAGGATCATCATGAGGTGCTCACCAGAGTGCTCCCGTCCAGCAAAAGCTATGCCCAAGTCCTGCAAAGCACCGCTTAGCCCTTTTGGCTTCCTATTATAGAAGGCCTAAGGAAAAAAATGCAGGTGCTTCACATAAAGCATTTCAAACCCTCTTCTTAGTGACGTGAAAACCATTTCAGAAGTCCCACCTTATGAACAGTAAATCTCCCAAGGCAACTGTACAGGTCAGGCATCTTCACTGTACAGGCAGGATGGTTGAGAGTAAAACCCTAAGTGACTTACCCTGTAACAAACTGGAAAGAACCACCAATCCCTTCTCTTACTCTTAAACTAATCCACTCTGTCTTAGCTCTGGAGTCTGGCATTTCCACTTTGTGGCTTACACTGATAAAGGCCTTAACAGCACAGCACTGAAGAGTACAACTATAAGCAACACCCTGACCTCTTTAAACTGTTGTGCATTGCAAAGGCCTGGGCATTAATATGTTTGGCATAGGGCCAAATTCTTTCTAAATGAGAAGTGAGCGTTGCTACTCACTCCCAGTATCTTATTTGATCAGGAGAAAGGAGGCACATTCACACTATTTATGTCAGGAGACCTGATTCTGCTACCTAGATTAAGAGCCTGAGCTCTGAGTGTCGCAACAGGGAGACTCCTGGAACACCCTTTGAAAGCTTCCTTGACTACACAGGGGAAGGTACACTTAGGGGTGCTTTTAGCCCCCAAGGTGAAGCTCTCTGTCAGAGTAGACTACATAGTAAAATCGACATTTTTTTTTCCCAGTATTGTGCATGCTGTTCAGAATAGACTTTCTGCCCCAAGAGCAGCTCACGTGGTAGGCCTATACCTTTAAAGAGATGACAACTATTTTCTATGCAGCAGTAACAGCACACCAAAACGAGAGAAGTTAGGAAGCAAGCAGAGCAAAAGGTGTCAGGAAAGGTAGAACAGCTCAAAAAATTCACCTGGGATTGTCATTCAGTTGTTTCCCTGGCACTGAGATTTCTATTAAAATTCACATTTTTAGGGCATGCAGTTAGTTAGGGAGTAATAACAGTAGGGGAAGAAAACAAAGGGGTTCCTCTAGTCACTGGAATATACAGTATTGGCCCAGATAGAATTAGCCTTTGAGATATGGGTATTAATGTTTCCCAGTCTCTCCATCTTCTCACCCTGTAGGTGGCTTTGAGATCAATCCAGGAATTGAAAATGTCAGGTTTTCGCAGCTGCTTCCTTTTACATTCATATTGCAAACAAACACCCAGGTCCCAGTCTGCACAGAAAAAACAAACCACACCACAAATGATCCCAGAAGTGTAGAGAATCTCACTAGCACCACCAAATGTTAACTTTTTTTTATATCTGGAACTCTGCAGAAAAGGCAAATGGCAATTGTATTTACCTGTCCAAGTCACAAAGGTACATGCTTTTGCTGCAGAATTGGAACTGCTTAGAGTATCTGTACTGAAGATGATTTTCTTCTCCTTTTGTATCTTCTCAACCCATTTCAAAAACTGTGATAAACAAATGTTTAGAGGGACTCCTTCATCAACCTGATCCTTTATAAAACAGAAAAGAAGCATGCCTGTGTTAGGATGCACTGACGTTCACTTCCAGCTTAATTCTGTTTAGAACTTTGGAAGCCTCTAAATAAAAGAGCCAACAGCAATTACAGCAGTGCAAAAGACTGCTCAGCAGCAGTTATTACCTGTGTAATGCCTGTGAGTTCCGTGCAGAATTCAGACAGAATGGGATGCTCCTGGGGCTGGACGTAGGTGTGGAATTCAGATTCAATGTCTCCCGTTGAGGTGTTTAACAGGACTGCTGGAAATTCGACTGTGACAAAAAAGAAAATGGGGCAAACGAAAAACAAACCACGAAGCCAGGCGGGTTAGAGCTGATCACAGGAGTTATGCCGAAGGGAAACGATGTAACCGAGACAAGAGGCTCGATGCCACCTCCTGCCCCCGCCAGTCCCCGGCCAACTCCCTCCTCCCGGCTCCCTCCGGCCCTGCGGCCGCACTCACTGATCTCGGGGCCGCGCCGCCCCGCGTCCCGCCAGCACGTGGCCTCGAAGTCCAGCACGATCAGGAAGCCGAAGCGCTGTCCCGCCGCCACCTGCGCCTCGCTCCGCGCCCGCGCACTGCTCCGCGCCAGCCCCAGCTGCCTGCGGACCGCAGCGCCACCGGTATCGCCTCAGCACCGGGGTGCTGGCGGACCCGACCTCCCATGCCACTCCGCGCCTGGGACGAGCGNTAGCCATCTCCGCCCTCAGCCCCGCAGGGGGTCAGAGGCCGTTGTGGAGGGGCCTGGCCCCGCGGCCGCCATTTCAAACCTGCCGCCGGAGGCAGCGGGCCCGCCCCCATCCGTGCCTTCGGCGGATCGGCTGCTCTGGCCTTGCCCGCAGGCAGGCGCACTAGCCGCGTGCCGAGGCGTCGCGCTTCCCACCGCGGAGTCCGGCGTGGCTGAGGTGCGGTCGCGACCCATGGCCCTCTTTGGGGGACTGGGGGAGGAGAGGGCGGCAGGGGGTCGGCCCCACAGCAGCAGGGCTGCGGGCGATGCCCGCTACCGACGCTGCCCCGGCGGCGGGCAGGCGCTGGGGCCTGGCCCGGGTAGGCCGTGGCTGACAACTGCCCGAGCTGTTGCCCCTCTGCGGGCGGCCGTGGGGCACCGCTTTGCGCTGCCCTGATCCCTCCGTGCTTTCGCCTAGGTCATGGCAAAGACTGTCTGCGTTAACGGGTACAAAAGGCCCGCCGGAGCCGGGGAGAACACGAGGGGACAACAAGCGGCTCGGAAGAGGAGGAGGAGGAGTGCTGATGGCGGCGGCCTGGTCCCCGAGGTGAGCCGCGTCCTGGTCGTGCGGATGCTGCGGGGCAGGCGCCCCGGGGCTGTGCCTGTGCCTGTGCCTATGCCTCTGCAGTGTCCCTTGCAGCCCCGTTTGGCAAGTCTATTGCATCACGCCTGCAGATAATGTCTTAGTTTCTGCGCTGAGAAATACGGAGATAAACTCATTTGGAGCGTTGGGCATTTGCATTTAAGGGCTTTTGTTAACAAATACTCGCTAATAACGTTTTTCTTAAATCAAGTGGATTTTGAAAGGAGGGTTGTGTCTGCTCAGCCCATTCCCACCTGAAGGTGCAAATCAGCCGCAGGGTTCATCCTGGTGGTAACACCGTACTCAGGCTGCATCTTACAGAGTTGCCGGTACAGGACAAGAGTAGGCATGTGAGATCGGTCCTCATTGCACTTGAGCAGGGGCTGGAATTGCTGTGGTTGGCAGGTAGTCCTTGTTTGTGAAATGAAACAGCTGTTTGGTTGGTGTTTGTTGCAAAGTTCTAATTAGATCGTATTGGAACAATGGTGGTGTTACTTTTCTAGCTCGGTATGAGCCATGCAGGACCAGCAATTACACCACTCTGTCACTCTTACCAGATGATTCCTAACCTCAGAGGTTGTCGCCTCTGTTTAGCTTTCTTGCCCAGTGACAAATGGCTTTAAATGTGCATCAGCTCAACCCCACGTGGACAGGCCCTGTCAAAATTAGTGAGCACAAGGCTTGTTAGCATTCTGTGATCTCTTCTCCTTTCCCCTGTGTGCTGTGGTGCCTTCTCATCACATGAAGAGTCTCTTTAAAACGTTTATAGATCAGAGTTGCTCACTGAAGCAGACCAAATGTTTGGTGCAGATCTCCCAAATCACCACTTCCTTGGTGGTTAGCTTGTTAGGAGAATAGAAGCCTACGTTTGGGCTTAAAGAATTGTGTTGATCTGTGTGGCACAGTCTCCACTCCGTCTCATCCAAGTGATGATTTCTTCCTGCAGTTTCCTTGGACGTGGCTGAAAGGTTTTATTCCTGCAGGGGTCAGCAAACCCATCTGCCAGGACAGATCACAGCATGTCAGTGAAGTAAGCGGCTTTCAGCCAAACCTCTGTGAAGTGACTGCACAGAACACTGCTGGAAATGCTCAGAGCTTCGTAGCAGCAAGTGGGTGAATGGGCTGTGAGAGCAGAGCATTGTGCTGACAAATCAAATCACTTTTCAGTCTCCTCACTACATACTTCTGTTTACGATACTCTTTATTAACTAAGTCTCTGAAGGTAGGATATATGTGTTACTGCAGTATCATCATATTAAACTGTGATCTGAAAGGAAACTTTTGCCCATGGGTGGAAGAGTTGTTTTAAGTGTTATTGATGGTATCCAAATAGTTAGTATTTACCATACTTAAATTTTGTTATAGTTCACTTAATTTTCCATGCACTTGTGTGATTACATGACACCTTTCTTGACTGGTGCCTTCCTCTTTACAGGAGAAATCATCATGCCTGTCAGCAGCTTTATTTGGTGAGGACTGTGAAATCAACCATGAGCAGCTCTATGAATTGTTGAAGTATGCAGCTTTGGGAAAAAGCCACAATGCAGCACAACCCAGGTACCACACATTTGTACTCTGCAGTCAGCCTGTCTTGTGTCCCAGCATGTTGTGAAAACATTCCTAAAGGCATATTGGCTGTGCTGGGTTTGGAATCCTTGCAAGGCAGTCACCACAATGACAGCCTGGGTCACCTAGAGACAGTCACCACAATGACAGCCTGGGTTATCTAGATACAGTTGTTGCTAGACTTGCCCAGAGACCAGAATTCCTCTGCTGACAAAAATTCTGCCACTTAGCAGTTTTGTTTCATGCAGTTATCAAAAATAAACAGTTGTGTGGAACTGAAGAAGCTTCACACCCTGAGAAACAAAATAACCACATTCAGAATCCGAACACAACACGGAAAATGTGAATGGGTTGCATGTCAGGTAGAACTGGAACAGTTTCCTAGGGAGTTTTGGGGGGAAAAAAAAGTGTTTTTCAGTGCAACCTCTCAGCGAGGGAAGGGAAAGGCTGTGAGGAGAGCAAAGGTGCAGTGACACAGAATGAGTCTTGAAACAAAACTTAAGAGGCAAAAATGATCTCACTTTAGACTTTAGTGGTGAAAGAAAAGATTTTGTAAAACATCTTTGGGTGTGCTAGTTCACTGGACTGCACCACTGCAGTAGTTACTTGGGCATTCACACTGATGCATGCACATGAGCTATAAACATCTTTAAATGGTGCTGCAGCAGAGTTCTATATGGCTCATTCTTGCTCTCTCTCTGTTATGTTCTTTCCAGGACTGTGTGGTTGTTTGAGATAAGCTATAAAGCCTCTTCTCATTGAAGGCATTTGGCACTTTGCCACTTAAAAGCTGGGCTGCTTCCAAGTTTGTTGTTTTACGAGTGCTTGATAGTTGTTTTGCTTTGATTTTGTTTTCTTTATTGCTACTCTTTCTTTCTTGTTTGTTTAAAACTACAGCTGGTGCCGCATTTATCACCAAAGCCACCTGGCTGGGGTGGTGGTGATTGTTCTCCATGAAATGAGCCAACTCCACTTCTACAAATTCTATCTGCAGTTCAAACACCTCAGAAGAGTCTTCCGACATGTAAGTCCCCAAACTGCGTTGCTGTCTGCTGAACTCCTTCCAGGCCTGAAGCCATGTCCCAGGGATTAAGCCCTGCTGTGGAGTTACTGCCTTCTCCAGTAGGAAGTGGCCATCTTTGGCTCTCAAAGCAAGCTGCCCAGAGGATCTGTTTGCAGCCTTTGTCAGCTCAGGACAAAGGCCAAGGCTTTGATATTAGAAACAGGTTTTCAATATGTACTCCTCTGAAGCCTTACCAGGTGAACCTATTGATGTGTCATTCCTCCAACTGTTATGCTTCCCACATCTTCAGGATGCCAGTGGGATTAAAAATAACTCTGTTTTAGAGTTCATTTTAAATGAGAGAGCCCTCACAGAGTTGTGCTGTTCCCCCTGGTTGGGAAATCTCCCTTGTGCTATTTGTGTTTTATGTTCCTTCTCCCACTTCCCAAAAAGAAGGTTAACAAAAAAATAAATTTTCTGAGTTACAAACAACATTTTTGAAGGGAGGAAGGAAAAGAAGAGAAAAGGAACACTTCACAGACTTCTCCCTGAATGGCAGCAAATGCAAATCAGAACTTAACTGGGAAGTCTGGGACTTGCTTTAGGTTCTGTCAAAGAAGGTTTTGAGATTTGCCTTGATGGTTCCAGGCAAGGCCAATCTGTCACTTAGTACAAAGAATCCTCTATCTTCTGCCATTAAAATAGGCTTAGTTTGCTTTGGGTGTTCTTTTCCTTTGGGAAAACACCAAACCTATTTCCACTACCTTTTTATCCTTCCTTCTCTAAATTTGGCTAGTTTGGGGGTCAGGAAGCATCTGATGTACTTAGTATTTTTGTTTCTGTTTCAAAGTCTCCAACACATCTCTTTTCAGAGGTTCACTTTAACACCTTCTGCCAGCTTCCCAGCCAGCCTGTATGGAGAAGGGGCAAACCTGAAACCTCAGAGCACTGCACCAGGTACCTTGTTTGCATCAGCTCTTTAAGTTTTTTGCTTCCCAAAAAACAGTGGTTTGCTTCCCAACAGTGACTTACTGACTTGGCATCCCATGCAGTCATAGAATCATAGAATCATAGAATGGTAAGGTTGGAAGGGACCTCAAGGATCATCTAGTTCCAACCCCCTGCCATAGGCAGGGACACCTCCCACTAGTACAGGTTATTCAAGGCCTCATCCAATCTGGCCTTGAACACATCCAGGGAGGGAGCATCCACAACCTCCCTGGGCAACCTGTTCCAGTGCCTCACCACCCTCACTGTAAAGAACTTCCTCCTAACATCCAGTCTAAATCTCCCCTCTGCCAGTTTAAGCCCATTGCCCCTTGTCCTGTCATTGCAGGACCTTGTAAATAATCCTTCCCCAAAGGATCAGTCCCAGTGTGCTGCTGTGGTAAAGTGGGTTAGAAAGGAAAATGCATTCAGCTGTGAGACCTGTTTCATAAAATGGCTTGGATTGGAAGGGACCCTAAAGATCATCTTGTTCCAACTCCCCTGCCCTGAGCAGGGACACCAGTTGAGTAACTATTGGCCATGTTTGTCACCAGGAAATGCAGAAAGCAGACAGCATGTTTATAACATGTTTCAACCCAAATTCTGATGCTGATTGTTTTATGCTGAGATGTATCTAGTAAAAGATGCAGAACTGTAGCTTAGGCCAAAGCTGAGTAGGTACTCATTTCTTCCTAGTTTTCTCTGAGCAGTAAATCAGAGGGCAGAAGGGATGTGTTGACAACTGATTTCCTATTTCTGCACTGTAGAGGGGATTGTAAGCCAGCAGGCTTGTAAAACCTGCCAGAGGCCACAAGAACTTCAGTGGTTACAAGTGTAACAAAGGATCTTGAATTCAAATCCGAGATGGGAGAATGAGCAGCTGTTGCTTTCAGTGTATTGGCAGAGTCTTGCAGCATCCTGACCGTGAACCTACTGCACAGTCACAGAGCTGAGCTGTCAGCTGTAGTTTTAAGTGCAATCCGCAGAGAGCCTTCTACAGGAGAATTTGCACAGCTGTGGATTCTGCTGTCAGTTCAGTGCTTGCCTCTCTGTGAGCTGTGCTCAGACAGCATTTTCTCCTGAAAAGGGAAAAAAATTCACAGAGAAGGTAGGAAGAAAAAAAAAAAGAAACCTCTTCTTAGAGCCCACCTGAAGTAGCAGATGATCAAATTGCCATGTTTATGAGGCAAGTTGCTCTCTGTGAAAGGAATGCCAGGCAGAGACCTGTGATGTGACCTGCTTCTGAGCGGCAGTGTCAGTAGCTGAATGGGGGAAGACTTGCAGCCTTCCTCGCAGGTGAACTAGAGACAAGAAGAAAGCATTACAGGAGATGCAGCATTGTATTGTGTCATGTGTGTAGTGTGTTTAGTAGATACATTCGGTAGAGGAGGTATAAATGAGAAAGATGGGGAGATATAGGCAGATAGACTGTCTGCCTGGCTGGCCGACTGTCTGCCTGGCTGGCCGACTGTCTGCCTGGCTGGCCACCTGTCTGCCTGGCTGGCCACCTGTCTGCCT
>VWZE01024396.1:11260-52157 GCA_013396675.1 Eubucco bourcierii | reverse complement strand
TCTCTCTCTCTCTCCCCGATCTCTCTCTCTCTCTGCCCGATCTCTCTCTCTCTCTCCCCAATCTCTCTCTCTCTCTCCCCGATCTCTCTCTCTCTCTCTCTCTGCCCAGTCCCTCCAGTTCACCGTTCCAAGCAGTGTTTCCCTGTGAAATGGTGCAGCCCGTTGCACACTAATGCAGAAAAGTGACTGCAAGCAGGGATTGGTGTGTGAGCTGGACAGCTGCTTTGTGTGTTGCAGGGGTGAGCTCCACAGGTGGTGAGTGTCCCCCCACAAGGGCAGGCCTGCGGCGAGATCCTATCATTCGCAAATACGGAGAGAAAAAGCAAGGCCTCACCAGCTACACTCTAACTCTAGAGGAGCAGAAAAAAAATGACTATCCCATAAGAGGTTGGTTTTGAAAGGCTTTTGTTTGGGTGTTTTCCTGTGGGAGGTTTTGTTTGGGGGTGGTTTGGGTTTTTTTTATCTTTTTGGCAGTGACGTGTGCTCATAGAAGGCAATGATGAATTTAGAAGAGAGAAGTTTCTTATCCGTGGCTGTCTTTTCCTTCTAGGCTCCCCTGAATGTAAGGGCTATATATACACAGAGTGTGATCAGCAGAGGACAGACAGCAGCCCCCTCTTTGGTCTGGACTGTGAAATGGTAAAAATAAAGTGTGTGTGCCTTTGACAAAATACAGTGAGCAGCCACGCTCCTGCCCGCTGTGCCCTGTGCGTTTGCTAAAGCACTTCTGATGTGTTGGTACCTACTGCCAGTCCCTTCATTGATGGTGTCAGTGCTAATGCAGCTGTGGGAAGGACTCAGGAAGTGGTTCTGGCACCAGGGCAGCAATATGCTCTTGAGCAGTGCAGCAGAGAGCTCAGATCTGCATTCCCTCCCCAGCCTTCCCCAAGGTTTGGAAAGGAGAACTACTTCACACCTCCTGCCTTTAGCTGTGACAGCTGCTGTGAAGAGTCCTCCTTCAGTGCAGTTGTGACCTTGCAGAGATGCCTGTGTGGCGTCAGCACTGAGGAGGTAGCAATACAGCCTCAGCTCTGCTCTTCCTTTGTACATCTCTGGTGAAGATGCTCTCTGACAGCTCTACAGTGCAGGGCATGACTGATCCTGTGAATTCAGCACTTTTTCCGTTCTGGCTTTCTTTGTGTTGTGCTCGTGGTGGGCATTTAACAGTTAAACTGAAGCATACTACAGTGTAAAACAACTAGCTGTGAGTGGTAGATCTCTGAAGGTGAGAAACTCCCCAGCAGTGATGCTGGCTGCTGGTTTTGAGTGGCTGTGCCATGCTGATTCAACCACTGCCTCTGCTTCTTCCTGACAGTGCCTGACTGCAAAAGGGAATGAGGTCACTCGAGTCTCCCTGGTGGATGCGCAGGGGCAGTGCCTGCTCAATGAGCTGGTGAAACCTGAAACCACCGTCGTGAACTACCGCACCAAGTAACTTGCTCCTAAGTTTCTTACCTCCTTGTCTTTCCGAGCTGCAACAGGTTTCAAACCTGTTACACGGGGCCTTGCAGAAGGCTTTGGTTGGCACAGGTGTCTGCTGCTTTCCTCAGTGCTAAGAGTGCAGTTCTTTCTGAGCAGAATAACCAACGTTGCCGTCAGCTGCCACACAGTGCCCCGTGCCTGTGAGGCGGAGGCATTATCACTGCAGGGTTCTGGGAGAGTTCTGTTACACGTTCATGGCACAAAGCAGTAGTTGATTTTTACTGCTGGCTGTAAAATAGGATACAGGGTAAGAGCACAGGATTACAGTCTGCATCTCTGCCCTGTCCCAGGGTTTGCTTCATGAGTAGAACAGCTCATCAGCTTTCACACACCTCTGGGGCTGGCCTTGGAGGCATAACAAAATCAGGCAAAACTCAAGCCTGGGCTTATCCAAAACTTTGCCCAGCTTTATCCAGGAGTTGATGTGCCTGTCCCTTCAGGTTACTTGGAAGCATCTTTACCTGTGCTATCTGAATGCTAAGAGATGCATCACTTTAGAATAGATTCTGTTTGAGTGAGAGAAGTTCCCAGCAGCTGACTGTTCCTGAAGTGTCTCCTCTTCTGTAGGAACAAAAAGCAGACAACAGCATTCTGCTCTTGGTTACACTGACTTCTGGATTTTCTGTGCCCTGCCTGCAATACCCTCCAGCAGGGGCTGTTGCTAATGTGCTGGCTTTGCCTCACCCAGCTTTTATGTTGCAGGTACTCGGGAATCACAAAGAAAATGCTGCTCCCAGTGAAAACAAGGCTGGCAGACATCCAAAACAGGCTAAAGAAAATGCTTCCCCACGATGCAGTCTTGGTAGGGCATTCTCTGAATTCAGATCTTCAGGCTTTGGAAGTGAGTATTGTGCTTATGAGTGCTTCTCCCAACCCTGTGGTTTCAGACCTGAAAACTGTGAAGAAAATTTTTTTTTTTAAATTAGTGAACAGGTGTTAATTGCTTTTTGTTATGAATGGGCTCATGTCTGTAAGGATTTCTAACATACACAAAACTTGCAAGAGGCTGTTCAGAACCCAGAAGGAAGGGAGCAATCTGCTCAGACACAGACAGAGTTGGAACAGAGGCTTTACCTCTCTGCTTCAACCACATGCTTCTGATCCCTCTCTCACAGGAAGAACTCAAGTCTTTCCTATATTTAATTTAACCAACCTAAAAATCATAACTTACCTTTCCTAAACATCAACCTAAAAATCATAA
The DNA here is from genome assembly GCA_013396675.1 of Eubucco bourcierii. Taxonomy (NCBI): domain Eukaryota; kingdom Metazoa; phylum Chordata; class Aves; order Piciformes; family Ramphastidae; genus Eubucco; species Eubucco bourcierii. The sequence continues at coordinate 49,474 of VWZE01024396.1, read as the reverse complement.
CTTATCTTTCCAACCCAGGTTAGATGTCTGGCACAGTGGAGTGTTAGAAAGGACAGTTGGGCTTGTGTCACTACTCCCATCTCATTGTGGAGCAGTTACCAATCAGGTAGAAATTGGCAACTGAAGTGAAAAGGCAGAGCAGAGATAAGGTGGAGCTGCTGCCTAAAGCTGTGTGACTGCTGTTCTTAACCTAAAGTGCTGATGTTTTCTCTCCTCCAGATGATCCACCCCAGTGTCATTGACACCTCCTTGCTTTTTGCCAGAAATGCAGGGCGCAGGTTTAAGCTAAAATTTCTGGCCAAAGCTGTTTTAGGGTAAGATGATTACTGTACTGCTGTGGGAAACATTAGAAGGTTGGGTGGGTCCTTGGCTCTTGCTTTTCCACTAGTAGAATCAGAATGATTTTATTTATTTTTCTGTAAAGTTCTGAAGAGAGGAGCAGGCTGTACCAAGAGGCATGGTAAAGAAGAGTTTCCTGCTGGGCTGAAGTGGCAGGCAGTGTGATAAAGTGGCTTAGAGCAAGCCAGGGCCCCTGTGGCCCAACCACATCTGAGTCCTAGCAAAGGCAGCTTTTCTGCAGCTGTACCTGTGTGTTGAATTGAGAGTAACACAGAGACTGGCTCACACAGGGCCACAAAGATGCTCAGAGGGCTGCAGCAGCTCTCCGATGAGGACAGGCTATGAGAGTTGGGGCTCTGCAGCCTGGAGAAGAGAAGGCTTCCAGGAGACCTTAGAGTAGCCTTCCAAGAGCTGAAGTGGGCTCCAGGAAGGCTGAGGAGGGACTATTGCCAAGGTCTTGTAATGCCAGGGCAAGGGGCAATGGGTTTGAAGTGGCAGAGGGGAGATTGAAAGTGGATGTTAGGAGGAAGTTCTTTACAGTGAGGGTGGTGAGGCACTGGCACAGGTTGCCCAGGGAGGTTGTGGCTGCTCCATCTCTGGAGGTGTCCAAGCCCAGGCTGGACAAGGCCTTGAGTGACCTGTGCTAGTGGGAGGTGTCCCTGCCTGTGGCAGGGGGTTGGAACTGGATGATCCTTGAGGTCCCTTCCAACCTCACCATTCTATGATTCTAAGTAAAGGCTAACGTGGGAAAGTGTCTTCTACTGACTGAAATCCTCTTGCTCAGTGTATGAGCTGCCACTGGACAGCAGTGTTAGCAGTGCAGTTCTCACCATTCCCATAGGGAGAAATTCTTCCCAGTGAGGATGATGAGACAGTGCAACAGGTTGCCCAGGGAGGCCTGGATGCCCCCTTCCTGGAGGTGTTCAGGTTGGACGAGGCCTTGAGCAACTCCATCTAGTGGGAGGTGTCCCTGCCCGTGGCAGAGGGGTTGGAACTGGATGGTCTTTAAGGTCCCTTCCAACCCAAACCATTCTGTGAATCTATGAGCAGTGAAAACTGCAGCACCAGAGTCACTGAGGGGCAGGCTGCCTCCCTGCCTGTCTGCAATCATTGTAACACTAAAGTAGGATGCATCAGAGCACTGAGTGTTAGCACCAGTAAACAGTGTTTAGCTCAAAATTGCAAAAGCATCTCTTGGAGTGGCAGTTGGGAACATTTCACAAGAACTCTGCTGTAGAGAACTGAAATCCTTTTTGGAGAGGGGAAGGCTGTCATGCCTGTGAAGGACCCAGCTTAGAAAGGGCAGGATGTTGGTCAGTGTGTCTGGGGTTTTCCAGTCTGTCTGTACACCTGATTTTGATGTCCTAGGAAGGAGATTCAATGTGAAGAGAAGCTTGGCCATGATCCTGCAGAAGATGCTAGAGCTGCATTGGAATTGGCTCAGTTCTTTATAGAGCAAGGACCAGCAAAGGTAACTACATCTAATTCATACTTCCATCCTTAATCACAGAAGCACAAGCTGCCATGCTTACAAAGGGAAAAGCCAGACCATTCCTGCTCATCCTCTTGTGATTGAAAAGAGAAAATGGAGCTGTGATAGAGAGCTGAGTTTTGACAGCTGCTTGCTTTCAGCACATAGCCAAGCATCTCACTAACCTGAGCACTTCCAGTGGTGCACTGCCATGCCAGTGTTGCTGATCTCAAAGAGGGGCACTGGGTAAGGGACTGAAAGGCTGGCAGCCTACAGGACTGCCTGTTATTTTGCCAGATGAAAGCAGTGAGAGGGACCTTGTGTGTTGTGGTAGTGAGTCAGGTGGGTTTATGAGTCTCTTGCTTGTGTCACTGATTTTGAAGAGAGCTCTGTTGGGTGGTGATTGCTGGTTGGTGCTGTGAGTGCTGCAGGCTTGGAAATGACAGCAGAAAATAACAAGGCAAGAAATGAATGCCTGTGTGTTTTCACTGCTGGGGAGTGTGCCTGGGTGACTCACAGAGACAGCACATGCTCTTGCTTAGCTACAATTAGCTGAGATGGAAGCCAACTGCTAATCTTCCTTCCCCAAGGTAGCAGAACTCAACTTGGAGATGCTTCTGACAGCTGAAAGACTGGCTGAGGCCTCCCAGAACAAAGCTCCCTTGCAGCCACAAGGATGTAGGGTCCAGAAGCAGCCGACTGAGCCTCCACAGCTCCCCAGAGCATGGTAATGTGCTGCTCAGCAATGCATGGTTTGTCTCCACTCCTGGCCACAGCAACATCAAACTCTGTTACTTTTGTCAGAAGCCACCAGCATCTTCAGAGAGACACAGATAATTGTAGCATAGCACTGGAAAGCATTCTGGAGTTGCCTCTTAAATTTCACAGAGCATTTTCTAGGCTTCTTTTGATGCTGAGGACCAGAATATCCTTTGAGGTTTCATTGCTGAACTGTATTGGGTTTCTGTGACAAGAGCTTCTCAAAAGCTTGTAAGGCACCATCCTGATCAGCAGTGTGATTCACAGCTTGCTTCTCTCTCCTAGTTTTTTAGACTGCTTGCAGGTGACTGGCCAAAAACCACTCCTTTTGGGCAGAGAGGACCTAGCCCCTTCTGGCCTGTGTCAGAGTAACCTGAACTCTTCAAACAAACAGGTGAGTGGATTTAGAGTGGGTTGGGCTAAGGCAGCATTAGAGTAATTCAGAGTTCCTGTTGCTGAGGGGGTGGGTAGCTGAGGCCTGTTTTTCAAAGCTGCCTGACAGAGTTGTTAGCAATAGTGTTAATGCCAGGTGAATCAAATCCATGGGAAATGAGCTTTGATCCTCTGCATCCTGTCCTGACTCACCAAAACCTTTCTGCCTGGGGACTTCCTTGGACAGTAATGACAGTTAAAGTTAGGAATTGACTTCAGTAACTTTGTTTTTCAGCCTTTGTTGTACAGTTGCCTTGTACCTCTTTGAACCTTCCACGCTCTCTTTCTTCCAGACTCTTCAGAGAGCCTTAGAAGATGTTCCCCAGTCCACGTTCAGTATCGTGCAGTTCAGCCTGGGACCAGAGGACATTGCCTCTCAGCCTCGTGCTGGCCTTTGTGACAAGGTACTGGGCTTTCTGTGAGTCCTTTGGGCTGCTCAGCTCCAAAAGAGATGTTCTTTAGCTGGAGGCACCAAGTAGTTAGTTCATTTGCTTTGTGAAGTTCCTCCTCTAATCTGTGTTCCCACAGGTGAGAAGCAAGCTGACTGACATGCTGACAATTTATGCAGGTCCTTTTGAAGAAACCTTTTGCCTGAAGTCTGTGAAAAAAGAATTCAGCAAGTGTGGACCAATCCAGTCTCTTACAGTGGTAACTGAAACATACCAGGTGAGGAACACTGGAAGCATGAAGCGTGCTGCCAGGCACCAAAGGCCTGAGTAATCTCTTGGAAAGATGAGCATTAGAACCACCCTGGTTGGGGCTTCTCTGGAGGTGTAGTCATCAGCTGCCACTCAGGGTATCTCAGAGCTGCTGCACAGGAGGACCAGGACAGACACAGCTCCTGTGGCTTAACTGTGCTCTTTGAGCAAGAGGACTGTCAGCACTGGAGAAGCTGAGATGCTTTTCATCTCTCTCAAGAGAACTGATCTGCTAGGGCCTTTACTATGTGTTGGGGTGAGGGGAAGGGGATAGTAGTTGACAAACTAATTGAAGGCTGTTTTTAACAGCACAGGTGTATGGAGTGTTACATATAGAAAGGTTTGAGGGTGATAGATTCCTTTTTAAAAGTAAACACAACATCAGTGAGACCTCACTTTTAAAAAGAGAGGGATGATGTCTCTTATGGATAAACCTGCAGTATCTTACTGTTCTCTTTCAAGCCTTATGTCTGTATCCAGTATGAAGTGTTGGAAGCTGCCCAGCTTGCTGTGGAAAGCCTAAATGAAACTGAGGTAGCAGGAGCCTGCATTAAGGTAAACACCACAGCTAACAAGATCCAGCATGGCTCTTGGAGCATCTTCTCACAGCACAGCATCTGGCTGGTCGTGCTGGCACTGTCTCCCTGTGCATGCACAATGTAGAGCCACTCTCAGAAAGGAAATGGTTATAGCTCTCTTGGGTTTTTTCTTTTCTGCCTGGCAGCAGAAGGGGGTTAGAAAGCATTCTGGCCTCCAGCTGCAGCTTTAAAAGGAAGAGGCAAGTGCCAGAGTGTTAAAATGCCATCCACAGAGCATGGGGGTTCTTCATTTTAGTGTTTCTGCATTACAAACATGCTGCCTCTCCCAAGCTGGCCTGCCTTAGGCATGTGTTCCTCAAGAGAGGGCAAAGGGCTTTTGGCAAGGGGAGAAAATAATTGAATCTAGTTGAGAATGCAGCAGTGCTGGGGCTGACATGCTGCATTTGTGTTTGCTGAACCCACCTCAGGTCCAGAGGCCTCTCACTGCAGCAATGCTGGACTGTGATGTTCTGCTAAAGGAACTGGAACTGGATGTAGAAAATGAAGGTGTGATTTATGTGGCGGGGCTAAAGGACTCATGGACAGAGACAGACTTGCAAGAGGAATTTGGCCAGTTGAAAGACCTGGAGGCACTGTTCCTGCCAAAGGACCTTCAGAGTGGGAAGCACAGGAACTGCTGTTTCCTTAGTAAGTACCTTCTCAGGCAGCCTGCTTGTTCCCTTCACACAAGCTCATTCAGCAGCACTTGGGCCTACTGCAGCTCCTGTCTGCTCAAAGTGATGGTATTTAAACCACTCCAGGACAAGCATCTGCTTTTTGGAGGAGCAGTTTACAGCTAAAGATTTACAAGGGAAAAAAATACTTAAAACCATGGCACAGAATCTCTCCTTAGAAAAGTGCCAGGACAATTCACTGGCTGCAGTACCTCAGCCTGAGGGTTGGCTACTATGCAGCTTCACACAGATGAGTAACCACCTCTAAAAGGTGAGCAGAGCAACTGGGTGAGTGCTGCTGCACTTAGCTGACATTTCTGTAGGCTGCTGTTTACCTATACAAAATTAAGGTCTACTTGCTGCAGTGATTACAGCTTTTAGTCTCCTTCCTGCTCCACACCTGTAGCCCTGCCCTACAGCTGACACCAGGGCAGCAGCATTGCAGCCAAAGCCTATTCCCCTTCTCTTTGTGTTTCAGAATTCCAGAAACCAGAGAGTGCTGTGGATGCCCTTCAGGTTCTAAGTGGCTGGACTGTGAAGGGCAGCAAACTGAGAACAAGGAAGGCTCTTGCCTCAGGTCACCTCTGGAGATGGATGCAGCAAATGAATCACAGCAAAGGGAAGCAAGGAGGCAGCTTTCTGGATGAGACAATGGAGCAGCTGCCTGACTCTGTGAGTTGAAGGCTGTGGTGATGTTCATTGCAGTTGGTGAGGAGGTACTGCCCTGGGAACAGTAACCTTTGGAGCAGCCTTGGGCTCACCACACACACTGTGGTGTGATTGGTACAGCTCTGCAGATGAATTGGGGGTGTTAATGCTTCTATTCTGTCATGCAGGGGCAGGATCTAAGGAAAAAAGTGAAGAAGTTAGACCAATATATCAGAAAGCTTTATAGAAGTCTGCAGAATAACACCTTGTGTGTTGTTGTCTTTCCTGGAGTGAAGAGGTAAGCTGCCACCCCTTTGGCCAAGAGACAAGGAAAATACACAGCCAGCTGCTTTCATCTTAATCTGTTTAAAAATGAAAGCCCTGCACAAGGAAGTGAAAAGCTGACTGAGGCTGTTGTACTTATCCAGTCTGAGTCTTGCTGGAGGTTGCAGGCTGCTGCAGCAGCAAGCTTGTGTGCAGTGAGGTTACTGGGAACAGCACTAACCCCTCTGTTTCTGTTGCAGTGTGCAGGGATCAGAGGCTGGCCTTGGGCTGATGGGAATCAAAGACGACGGAGGGAGGAGTGCTTGCTGACTGCCAAGTTTTTAAGCAAAGTCTTTTGTTAAGATATTTTTAATTCCTCAAATCTTGCTGGCTTGGTAAAGCTCTCTTACCATCACAACAATAGCCTTGTGCTCTGTAGTGCTCTCAAAGTCTAAAAATAAAGGCTGGTCAAAACATTCTCCAGCACAAAACCTTTTCCATTAACCCTTCTTGCTGTGGTAGTTTTGCTTGGCAGGGGCTGGGGGCAAACCAGGGGAGCGCTGCTTAGAAGCTGATCAGCGCTGGCCTGCGAGATGTCTCTCAGCGAGTCCTTCACCGCCAGGGGCTGAGCTGCCTGCTGAGCTGTCTGCACCTTGCAGGCCATAAAGCAGTGAGCCAAGTTTCTGTGGTACCTGCAGCAGTGAACAGCTGGCCTAGGGAATTGTGTGCAGCTCTGGAAAGGCTGCGTGCCAGCTCCTGAAGCAGTCGCTGCCTGCTTTCCAGAAAGTACTGTGCTTAGCCCATGGAAAGGAGGAATTGGTGATTCATACTTCTTGGACACCCTCCACCCCTGACCACCCCCCACACCCTTCTTACCCCAAAAAGATGAAAAAGAAAGTTCAGGGTGGCTGTGGGGGGGGGGGGCCAAGGGCCATTCACAGGGCTGTGTGAACATGACAGTGTTGCTTGCAGCAGGCAGCTGGAAGCAAAGCTGCAGGACAGGCCCAGTGCTCTACCAGCAGGAGGGTGACCTGATCTGCAGCCTGACAGCTTCAGACCTGTGCTGTGCAGCCACTGCCACCTAAAAACATAGAATTTGAGCAGCTCTTGATAAACAGATGGAATTTCCAAGTAGGAGGATGCCTAGAAAAGCGTTGAGCACTGGGAACAAAAAGAAAAATTAAAGGAAATTGTTGTTACAAGGTTTGAATGCAAGACAAAGGATTTCCTGATAGCAATTAGAACAGGCTGAGATCAAGCTGAAATAGTTTTTAGTCCAGCAATTATTAAATACAGCTGATAGAATATTTACACCCTCCCATCTCCCAACCCCAAGCTCACTGTGTGAGCTAAGAGCAGCTTATGGAGTAGAAGTTGGGAGCTGCTGCATGGAGGAGCAGCAAAAGACAAGGGAGAGAAGAACAAAGGTAGCAGTAGCCCAGAGGCAGCATTAGTAAGTGGGTAGTAGATGCCCAATGTCATCTAAAGCCTCCAGAATTCCTGAAATTGAGTCTATTAGGCAAGATGACTGCACTCACATTTGCTGGTTGTTTTTTTTTTTTCATTTAAAAAGGTATTTTACCCACTCCAAAGGAGTCTGGCACCTTTCAGCTGTAATTGTTGCAACCTGGGAAAAGCATCAATGTCAGTGCTACTACAACTTGTAAAAGGGAGCCAGCTGCTTCACAGCAAGGACTGACAGTGCTGGGGGGACTTCAGCCCAGCAGAGACCACAGCATCAGGCAGTTCAGAGGAAGGGGGTGAAAGGCTGACTCCTGGTTGGCAGCCACCACCTCTTTGTTGGAGACCCTTGGGCTGCACAGCTGTAAAACCCCAGCTAGTTTTCATTCCACATGCTTCAAAATGATGTGGTCACCTCCCTGCTAGGACCAGGAAAGGTCCTGGCTTGAGAAACTGGAGATTAGACCTTAGAGTAGCCTTCCAGCATCTGAAGGGGGCTCCAGGAAGGCTGGGGAGGGACTATTGACAAGGGCTTGCAATGCCAGGACAAGGGGCAATGGGTTTGAAGTGGCAGAGGGAGATTTAGACTGGATGTTAGGAGGAAGTTGTTTGCAGTGAGGGTGGTGAGACACTGGCACAGGTTGCCCAGGGAGGCTGTGGAGCACAGAAGCACAGAATGTGATCTTTGATCACATTGGGTGATTCTGTGCTCCACCTCCTCCCTGGAGGTGTTCAAGGCCAGGTTGGACAAGCCCTTGAGTGACCTGTACTAGTGGGAGGTGTCCCTGCCTATGGCAGGGGGTTGGAACTAGATGATCCTGGAGGTCCCTTCCAACCTTCCCATTCTGTGATTCTATGAGATGGTGAACAAAACTAGTGAGAGTCCTGCTTAGAGACATGGCAAAAACAAGTGATTTGCCCCCTTTTAATTGAAAGTGTATAAAAGGACTTCAGATTTAAATAAGACATTTTGTACAAAGCTTGAGCACAAAAGGAAAGGTGAAGCCCAAGGTGTCATTGTGCAACCACCACGGAAGGTAACTCAGCTGGTCAGTAATGCACAGACACCAGCCTGCACCTTCCCTTTCCAGTGGGTTAGATTGCTGGAGCTGGTCCCCTCCCACCCCTCAGCCCTTACTGGAATACAGGAAACCCAGAGGCCTTGGAACATTGACAAAGCTACAGCAGTCAGGATCCATTGTGACTAAAGGAGTCTTTTTTTTCTTCCTTGAAGGGCTTGGTCATTTAACTACACATCAGTACAATAATCTCACAGGGAAATGAACGGCAGCTTGGCTTAGAAAAAGCACCAAAATATTTAATATACATCTGGCACAAATTCCACAAGAAGTCAGTAATGGACAAACCAATATTTTGCTTGTAAGAAAAGATTAAAACTTCAGACTGCACTTAATGCTCTTTCTTCCAAAAGGGACACGACAAAAACATTGCACTCAGGATTGCTATCAAGTAAAAAGACAAAACCTTCTTATTACAACCTATTTGCATTGTGCCTCAGATTGCACATTCTGTGAGATGCTGTTTCCATGCTGTTCCAGACAACAAGGGTGAGCAAAACTTGATACAAGTAACTGTAAAAACTACGAACCAAAGGGGACTCTGTAGATGCAGCCTCCTGGACTTGTCTCACTCCTCCTCTATGCCATTGCTTTCGGCCACATCCCTCTAATGAAAGCTCCTACACGAAACAAGAGTTTACTGCAGCCTTTGTCAAGCAGCACATTGGCACAGCACTCCTGGTACTGCTGTGTGAAGGAGGAAGCTCAGCTTCCGTGCCCTGCTCCATGCCAAGCACTACATTCACGTCCCAGAGCCATGACTGCACACAGTCCACTCTTGGTGGACTCCAGAAAGGCAACAACCAGCCCCAGCAAAGGGCAGCAGGTTCCATCCTGTCCACCCTTGCTAGTTCACTGAGGAGCTGAGGGCCTGACCAGCTGCTTGTATGCACAGGTGAGCCACTGAAAGCTGCACAAAGGGCTGCTCTTGTGATTTCCTCAGCAGAGAGTTACTTCTCTGTGAGCAAACACCATCAAAATGCATTTCTTCCTTCCATAAAGGGTGACTTGGGGCTAAGGTGGGACCTCCAAAGCACTCCCAGAAATCCAGCTGCATGTCCCAGCTCTCCCAGGCTGACCCTTCTCCTCCACACAGCCTGCGAAGGACTTGCAGTTGCTACATGCCCTCAAGACCAGTCGCTACAAACCCCAACAGCACTGGGTCAGGACCTGACTCTGGCAGTTGCATCCACAGCTCTTGGAACTCAGGTTACTCAATGACTAACAGCAGAAGGCCCACCAACCCCTCCTGCCAGCCCCCTCCTTTCTGAGAGACCATTTTCAGCTTGTAAGAAAGCAAACATTTTAAAGAGAACTATGTTCAACTTGACTTCACAAGTCACCACTCCAAAACATGAAGCACTACGCCCTGGAGTCCTCTGACAGGTATGGGAGTGTACAAACAGCAGCCAGCCTTCAGCTCCACTGATCTCCTGTGCTAGGCAGCCACTGCTGCTCACAGGATCTCCCCTCTCGTGGGCCCAGACAAGAGCAAGAGCCAGCAGCTGGAACTGCATTCAATGGCAACATTCAAGTAGACTCACTGGTTCAGCAGCAGGCAACCCTTAGTCCAAACGCAATTTACAGGGAGAAAAACCAAAACACTTCCCAGCAAGGGCACTGGAGATGGAAAGGGTTTCCCTGTCTGTCTATGAAATTGCATGTTCTCCAGAAAGGGCTTCTCTGAAAAGTGCAATTAGGCAAAGATAGAAAACGTTTGGTTTTGTTTTAAATAATTAAAAAGGTTGTACAACCTCCAGAACCTGTTGGATTTTAAAACCTAACTACAGAAAGACTGAGGATTGCAAGAGTAGCAAGGAAGTGCTGCAAGGTCAGTGATTTAAGGCAAGCTGTTAGCAGGACTCATAGGCTCCTTTTATTTATTGCCTCACAGGTCCTCCCTTTCTCTCTAAATCCGTGCCATACAGATAGTGCAAGAGGTCACAGCCCAAAAGCAGCCCTCAAACTGGAAGAAGAATCTTGTAGCAGGTTGCTACAGCAGAGCATCTATTGGGGATTGGCAAACGGCATTAACCGTGACGTAGGGAGGAAAGCGACGGGGACAGATGTGTCCCATCAAAGACACCACCTAAATGCATTCATGAGTAGCACTGAAGTTACTCTGGCTTCTCCAACACACTTGTGACTGTTCCAGCTTTGCTCACAGGTAAGGGATTCATCCAGAGCGAGACTCTGAGAAACAGGATGTGTGTTCTCATCTTTGCTGGGGGTCCAGTCCAGCACGGAACCGACCGCAGCATTTTTATTCCAAACACAAACACTCATGGCACTGCATCAAATGGGTTCCTCAAGTTTTTCAAGAGCTAAGGAAAAGGCTTGACAGATCCCTTCTGGGGAGCAGCTGCTCCACCTTCAACTTACTGTCAGGGATGTGTGATGAGGAAAGCTCCTGAGCCACAGGCAGTGCAGCTCCAGTCGGTCACTATTGCACTCCAAAACTAGCACCCGGCAGGACCGACGCTTTCATTTGCAGCTTGGCTTGGCTCCCTTTCAAAGGGACAGTTGCATGCAGGCTAAAAAAGCAGTATCCCAATAAAGTATGGCAAAGAGATAATACTTAACTTGGGTCAATTTGAAAAAGAAAACAAAAAGCCTAAAGATTTCTCCCAGGATTTTATGCCTGGATGAGTACTGAATAGTAACCTTGAACTATTCAAGTCTAAGAACAAGAGGTAGAGACACCTATGTACTTCATGGTCAAGGAGTTACAGCCTCCTATCTTACAATCTCATGTATTTTACCTTCAGCTGACAAGATAAACCCAAAGACTCAGTCTTCAACAGCTCAGAGAGAAAACACTAACACTGGTGGGTTTGTTTTGCACACAACATTTAAGCAGCCACTTACTTCCTTTTCCATACTCAGCTGAAAAAAAATAAAATATTTATTTGTGTTGTGCTGCCTACTGAAACCCTGCCCTGAAGAAGTTTTAGTTTCAGGTTCAGCATTTTCCTTTTTGATATGGAAGGCTAAATTCACATGCAGGAGTGAGCTGAAGGGAAGGACTGGGTGCCCAGCTCACTTCTGAGGAGGGCTCACCCTGCAGCACAAGGCTGCAAGCCCTGCACTCTCACAATGACTATTATTTTCCGATGAATGGGAGTGACAGAGCCTCAGCCAACAAATTACATCATGACTGAGGTGGCTGTTAGCTATGTGGTGCTTCTTTGACTTTGCTGGGCTCTTTTTGGAAGCAAGGCCTGGACCTGTTAGGAAGATATGGATGGTGACAGTGCCAGGCAAACCTCAGCACACAGCCATGCCTGGGAACCGCAGGCTTGTCCCGAGAGCACTTTGGGCTCTGATGGACGTGCAAGGAGCAACACACAGTCACACAGGCAAAGCTGCTGCTGCTGCTGCCCCCAGCACCCTGAACCCTCCCATGACAGCCACCCTGCCCTCAGGACAAGGGGCTGCATCAATCTGCACCCCAGCCACTCACCCACAGCACAGCAGGGTGAGCTTGTTTCACGCTCTTAAATGCGCTCAGTTGAAAGGCTACAGTGGTGCAGAGGCTGACCTGGGAGCGGATTTACCCTGGCAGATGGGGGGAAGGCAGCACTTGGTGGACCAAACCCCCACAGAGTTCAATCACCTGATTTTACAACACCTGCCACACTTGGATTCTTGTTGGTTTTTTTTTCCTGTGGTTCTTTCATTGTGATTGCACAGTATTAAACAGCTGTAATTCTCCACCCAGAATAGCACCAGCACAAAGCAAACTCACAACTCAGCATCCACCTTCGATTTCCTTGCTCGTCTTTTATGGGCAGAATCTTTTAAAATCTTTTCTTGAATCAATAAATAGTCTTTTGACCTCATAAATGTAGCCACAAAGATCAGCACAACTGAGCCTCTAAGTCAATCTGGAAGCCAAATTTTAAGGGTGTTGCAAACTGGAAGATGGTGCAGGTGGTCAGTGTTTTATTACTAAAGTTTACAGGAGCTGTATTTCTTTGAGCATAAGGGAAGGCAATAAAATGCCACAGAGCGGAGATGTCAGACCAGTTTTCCAGTATATCACTGCATCTCTATATTTAGCTAGGGTTATTTATCCCAAGTTGCAGCAGATTCACTACATGCATAAAGTTTTCTAATGCATCCTCTGATTAAAAAAAACAACCCAAACTTAAAACAGGTGCAATGATTTCAAAGATTTCACCAGCAGCACTGTTCACTACAGTCCTGTGCCCTACACAATAAAAATGCAAGTTCCATAAAAATGAGAAGTCAATGTATTTGGCCTGTTCCACAGATATTCACAGTTTAACCATCAAACAAGCATATCTGCAGAGGTTCCAAAGACTTCTCAGAGCCATGCACAATCCCCCACTCCCACACAGGTACACCAGCACTGCAGAGCGTGCTCTGCCCTCCTTCAGGATCAGAACATCACCAGGCAAGCCAAGGAAAGGTCTGACACCTCCTCTCACTTTCAGCACTGCCCCAGACTGGCACCTTCAGCTCCTGGCCGAGGAGTTCAGAAGTGACACTGGTCTGCTTTGCACTCTGCCAATGGTAATTAAAAAGCCTGAAGTCAGGCTGCACCAAATGTGCTTTGCTCGACAGATTCTTTGGCCTGGTGTTGCTCCTGCTAGGCTGAGAGGAGCACAACAGGAGCAAGGCTGAAAGCCTGGGACAGCAGCCACGGAGAACTGCATGTCCTTCCCCAAGAGGAAATAAGATTTCTCCCTCCCTGTGTATTCCCCAGCACTGTCCTTAAGCAGCAGCTGCAATGATGTCTGACACTGACCTGGCTGAGCCTCAGCGTGCTGCAGATTGATTCTCTCACTGCCATCCACACTCAGGCCACAGCACAAATACCTTCGCTGAAGAGCTCCAGCCCTCATCTACGGAGCTGCTGCAAGCTCAGCAGAGAAACCAGCAGCAGGCACTGCCATGATTGTGTGTGCATGTGCATGCACTGGCTGTCCATTTCAGAGAGATTTCACACTCTGGACATTTGAAATTCCCTTTAGGAAAAAAAAAATAAATAATGAACAAAGTATTTAATAGCTGAATGAATGAGTAGTCTCAAAATTATAAATACAGCCTTCACTTACTATCAAATCAGTCTCAGTCTGGAACCTTTGCTAACAAAGCAGCCTCTGTTGGGGATATTTTTTCTAACTTTTTTAAAAAAAAACAAACCAACAGCACCAGCAAAAGTCTTGCCATAAATTCAGTTACACCAGCACAAGGGCTCTGGCTTGCTTCCCTCACTCAGTCAGGTTTTACTGCCAAACAGTGCTTGTGCTGTGGTAGCTTGGAACGTTACAGTGGCAAGGACAAAGCTTTGGGCATATTTACCTATGAAAGCACAAGTTCAGGGCTCCCCTCCTGCAAAGGGACAGACTCAGCTGCACCCAGAACAACTGCATTTGTTTTCCACAGCTTAATGTTATGTCCCAGCAAAAGTCTGCAGAAGCAGCACGGCCCAAACTCTTTCTCCATTAGGGAGAGATGCTGTCTGGCTTGTGGGCCTGTTTTTAAGCAGTTCTCAATACCCACATTTTGTTAGTGATTTATGATCTCAGACCCAAGCTATTGCACAGGCTGCACACCAGCGACAGAATTCAGGCAGATCCTCCTCCTCTCTGCTGACCCCTCTGGGGCACAGCAGATGGGCAAAGCCTGCCATCCTGGATCCAGTGACAAGCTCACCACCTTAAATCTGCTTCCCTTTAGCTTTCAAAGCCTTACATGACAAAAGCCATTAGCTACTATGGCTGACTGTCCAGGTTTTCGTTTGGTTGTTGTGTGGTGTGGGGTGCTTTTTTTTTTGGTTTGTTTTGGGTTTTCCACTTTTCACTGAAGCTCATTTACTAAACACAGCTCTGCAAATGACAGGTGTCTAATAGAAGTGTATCAAATTCTTCAAAGCCAGTGCTTAGCTCTGTAGAAAGCCTTGGCAATTATCCCTTTTACCAAAAGGTGTAAAAAAGTTGACATACCAAAATTAGAGGGAAAAAAAAAAAAAGGTAGCATCAATAACAAAAAAAAAAAGTTTCAACCAGTGTTAATAAAACTCCCTTTAAGTCACAACAGTTTCAACAAGCAAATAGTCCCAGTACAGGCATTGTAAAATAATAAGTTGACTCCTATCCAAATATTATCAAATCAGCCCAAAAAGGACTCCTCTACACTGCTGTCATGAAGAACACAGTAAGAATTCACTTTGTCATCTGATGCTTCAGAAGGTGTGGACTGTTAACTGCAACTCAGCAGTTAAACAGAGGATTTGAAAAATTGGTTTGTCACTATTAATGCAAAAGGTAGCTCCTTACATAGAAGTACTGTGCTTGCCAGACAAGTAAGAGAATACTTTAGGCATAAATCAAACAAATCAAAGCAGAATTATACCACAGTTTTCCTTGAAGACTTAGGGTCTGGGTGTTGCTTCTGTCAACATTTAGCAAACTTAAGAAGCAGAACCTTTGGTTCTTTGAAGTCAAGTAAAAATATCCTCATGGAACCACAAAAAATACAACTTCCAGAGGAAAAAAAAAAAAAAAAAAAAAAAAGGAAGTCCATCAAGAAGTCCACTTTCAGTAAAACTGAGGTAGTACTGCTCTTTTATTATGTGATGTGGAAAGAGATTTAGGTACAGATCATTATCCACCACTCAGTTGACTGACAGGTACAGTAATTTTAGAAAACACTCCCAACATTTCCTTTGAAACGCCAAAAAAAAACCAAGGAATGATCTGGGCTCGTTCACTAAGAGTTAGCTTAAAATGAGAATTATCCATATTATAAAAAGTTGTTGCTTATGTTGGGGTTTGGTTTGGGTTTGTTTTTAGAGTCTTATTACTGGGAGATTAATGCATTTATAGTTAACAGTTAACACTGCTGTTCATCTTGGTATAGAAAAAAAAACCAAAACAACCCTTAAAATCATTACAGCCTAAAATTCCAACAATGTAAACAGCACTACACACAGTACAGACCTGCCCTGACAGATGTAGTATGAAAAACTTAATCTGGCACTGTATAATTTAGCAATGTTAATTTAACCTAACTAAAAAGACCTACGTTGTGCAAGAAATATCAGATTTAACCTAATCTGAAGTCTTAAAAAAAAAAAAAAAACCAAACCAAAAAAACCAAAACGAAACAAAACCCAAACAAACTAACCCCAAAATGCTTAACTTGTAGCCAGGGTCAAATATTTCAGGGCAAGAGGAAAAGGAACATCCCAAATGAAGAAAGTGCCTAAAACATGATAAAACATTTTAGAGCCCTTTCAAAAGACAAGGCAGAGATAGGTGTAGAGTAGAAAAATCTGGAGCCTGGGCCGTTTCCAGAAACATCCAGAGTTTACATTTCACCCAGGGCAACAGCCTGCTTTTGTCACTGCTGCTTCCACGCCGCTAAGTCTGTTCCTCCACACACAGGCCCTCCGTGTCCGAAGCCCTAACACATTTGGTTTCCTCTTCCTTTTTCCTTCGCTCCATTTCCCACTCCACAAAGGTGTCAAAGAGGCTCGGCCAGGCCTCGTCCTCGCTGTAGTTGCTAAGGTCTGGTCCAATCACCTGAGTAAAATTTAGAAACATGTTCCACGTGTCCCGGGAGATTCCCTTGATTCCTGAGGGGTTCTCAACGAGGAAGTGTAACCACTGGTCCAAAATGGGGGGCTTGTTTTGGGTGAAGACTAATTTCCAAAGGGCAATGGCTATTTCCCGATGTAGCGACCTCTGTCCTTCCTCAGAGTCCAGGCCGAACTGGAAGGTGAAGCGATAGAGATCCTTGAATTTATCTTCCTGCTTGGCCTCCTTCAGCAGGCTGGGGAACCTGGCGCAAATGCCATCGATGCTGTCTGCGTTTATTGCTTTGCAGCCTTCGAAAAACTCCTTCCTAGCAAGCAAGAGAAGAGAAGTCAGTGTGGGCGCTCCCCCCCGCGCCCCTCATCGCCCTCCAGCTGCGCTCAAGCAGAGGAGGCTGCGGGCACGAGGCGAGGGGCACCCTCAGCCCAGGTAACACAACCGCTTCACAGCGGAGATGAATGAGTCTAATTCTACTTCTCTTGGCCTTAACAAGGCACAACACTTCAATGTGTGTGTGTCTGAGAGCACATGAAGGCAGTCACAAGTGTGAATCATAGAATCACAGAATGGGAAGGTTGGAAGGGACCTCAAAGATCATCCAGTTTCAACCCCCTGCCATAGGCAGGGACACCTCCCTCCAGTACAGGTTACCCAAGGGCTCGTCCAACCTGGCCTTGCACACCCGCCAGGGAGGTTGTGGAGTGTAGTGTGGGTTTGAACTGGCAGAGGGGAGATTTAGACTGGATGTTAGGAGGAAGTTGTTTGATCAAAGATCACGTTGGGTGATTCTGTGCTCCACAACCTCCCTGGGCAACCTGTGCCAGTGTCTCTCCACCCTCACTGCAAACAACTTCCTCCTAACATCCAATCTAAATTTCCCCTCTGCCACTTCAAACCCATTGCCCCTTGTCCTGGCATTGCAAGCCCTTGTCAATAGTCCCTTCCCAGCCTTCCTGGAGCCCCCTTCAGATCCTGGAAGGCTACTCTAAGGTCTCCTGGAAGCCTTCTCTTCTCCAGGCTGCAGAGCCCCAACTCTCTCAGCCTGTCCTCACAACAGAGCTGCTGCAGACCTCTGAGCATCTTTGTGGCCTCCCCTGGACCTGCTCCAACACTTCAACGTCCTTCTTGTGGTGGAGGCTCCAGAACTGTACACAGGACTCTAGGTGGGGTCTGACTTTGGCAACAGGAGTTACAGGAAAGAGCTATTTCCAAAAAGCAGATCACAGCCCTGGGAACCACAAACCCTCCTCAGATCTCCTGGAGCACTGGTAGCATTTGGAAGATCCTGCTGCCTGGCTGGCTACTTGATACTACCACGTCCACTGCCTTCGCATCAGAAAGGGAAGAGATTTGCCACAGAAGAGATGCCAAATGTGTGGAGGCACCACATTTAAACTGTCTTGATTCAACACTGCCCATGTCTAAACACCCACGGCTCTGGCTGAGCTGTTCTCAAGGGGCAGAGCAGTTCACTGGTGGCTTTCCTGTGGTTTTTGGTTGCTCTTCCAGCCTGTGAAATAAATGCCAACAGCAGCGGTCACAGGGCACCTGCCCAAAGAGCTGCAGAGAGCAGGGCACCACACAACAGAGGCAAGCTATGAACACTGCTCAAAGCACCAGCCCTGGACTAATTGACTGACTAATAACCTAACCAAGTGGGTAGATGGTTAGCTCTGATGTCTCTAACGCTCGTGAGCAAGCATCATAACCAGCCAATATTAACCACAGCCTGCAGACTAGCGTGAGTCAGGCTGGAGGGAAGACAGGAGAGAGGGCAGTGTTCAGGAGAACAGGAGGCCACATTGCTTTCTTTGGTGGCAGAGACTGATCAGCACCTGTATCATAAACTGTGTCCTTAAAAGTAGCCTCTCACCACCAGGTTTGTCATCTGCAGGAAAACAAGCCCAGCTTTATGAAAGCTGACGGTGGCTGTGCAGAATGACAGACTACTTGCAATTCCTCTAACGTGTTAGCAAATGCCTGCAAATACCTGTCAACCTCCAGTGAATCCACATTTGCATTCCAGAGCAACTCATCCATTTGACACATCCACAAAGACTCTGAAGACACTGGCAAAGCTCTGTGTTCAGTGCACAGCAGAGGCTTGGTTCAAGGCTCAGAACACAAAAATAATTTTGCAAAGTTAAGCTGACTAGAAGTAGGCAGCACCACTCACTGGGTCTAGGTAAATCAAACGTTACAAACTCATTCTCTCTCAGTAAGCCTCTGAAAGAAGTCTCTGCTTACTCTCACACAAGATCTGGGGAGCTGTTGTGGGTTTGGGTTTTTGTTGGGTTGGCTGGTTGTGGGTTTTTTTGTTGTTTGTTTGGGTTTGTTTTCTGGTAAGTTTTAGCTGTTCTGTCATTTCCTGAATCATCACCCACGCTCTAAGCTCAGTGACTGTTCCCCTGGTCCAGGAGACAGCACTTTAACCATCAATCATTCATCAGACAGCACGAAACATCTACCAGTGTCTAAAATCCTGCACTTCCTTCTCTATGCTTTAACAGGATTACTCTTGGAAAAAGACATTAAGAATTGTTCCTGCCCAACTGGTGGTACAAAGAATGGTAAGGTTGGATGGGACCTCAAAGATCATCTAGTTCCAACCCTCTGCCATAGGCAGGGACACCTCCCACTAGCACAGGTCACTCAAGGCCTCATCCAACCTGGCCTTGAACACCTCCAGGGAGGTTGCGGAGCACAGAATCAACATGATCAAAGGCCTTGTCAATAGTCCCTCCCCAGCCTTCCTGTAGCTCCCTTCAGATACTGGAAGGGTACTCTAAGGTCTCCTGGAAGCCTTCCCTTCTCCACTCAGGAGGTAGCCTGTCATTCTTTCACAGAGCTGGTGGCAATCACCAAGGAATTATATATTAACTTAGAGCAAAAATTAATTTCAGTGCCCAATCCTATCGCTGAGCTAACACTGGATACATTAAAACTGCTTTTGGTAAACTGAGAATCAGTGAATGCCTACAGAATCTTGCTGCACTGCTCAACATTATCAGTATAATATCCAGAACAGAATTTTTTTGTTCTGAAACCCAGTGTGAGGGAGAAGGCAAAACCAAAGAAAATAAGAGTGCAATACAAAGCTTACCTTCCATAGTGGTAGAGATTACTGTGATCAAAATGCAAGCGTTAGAAGGAACAGGTAGGTGAAGCTAATGAGGCTGTCTCTCCACCACACAGCTGACAGGACAGACTTTAACATATGAAAATGCAATTACAAGTTCGACAAGAACTAACCTTGTAAATTTGCACATGGTAGCAGCCTGGAATTTCCAAGCCAAAACTAGCACTCTAAATTCAGTGGGATCGACACAGAGGTCATTGCAAAACCTCTCCATCCCTTCTTCCAGTATGGCATCTTCCCGTTCGTCCTTGTACCTCCGGAACAGCTCCCCGATCCTCTGGAGGGAGGACTCCTCGGCGCTGGGAGCGGAGTCTTTCTTTGTGTCCCCAGGGAAGAGGGGCGGCTGGCTGGGCTCTACGCCGCCCTCCGCTTTCTTTGTCCCATTCACCAGGATGTCACCCGCGGACTTGCCGCAGGCCGAGCCGTGCTCGTCCCTGTGGACCGCGCTCCTCTTGCTGTGCGCCTTGCCTCCGGATTCCCTCTCGCCGTTTTTGCTGCCCAGGGTAGAAGAAGGATTCTTGCACTTGGTGACGCACTGGCCCATGATGTTGCGAGCCCAGCTCCTAGAGCGGTCCCCTTGCCGTCAGACGCCCTCGCGGCTGCGCTTCAACACATCTCACCATGCCATCGGCGGCCGTCAACCGACCTGAAAAACAGTCTGAGTCACGGTGCTGCTTCTCTGGGATACTTTCAGTGCTCAACGTGGGATAACACTCGCCAGCAAGAGAGCGGCTTCAGGATATTCAAGCCTTGTGCCCTGAAAAGGAGCAGTGTACAGGAGCTTGGCGTGTGCCATAAATTTTGGGCAATTTCAGGCTGTTTGACCTAGAAATCAATGCGGCTCACTCAGTGGCTGCACTACACTAACGGGTCCTAATAAAGGAAATTCCTAAAATTCTTACTGCAACATAGGTTACAAAGAGGTTGATTCATACACAGGCTTCATCAGGACAGAATACTCCAACCCAGAAATGTTAGAAAGGAAACGTTTTGGGGTTTTTTAAGTATAGCCACACTTTCTACGTGGAGTATAACACACTGAAACAAAGCAGTGGAGGGGACAGGGACACTGATGGGACAACCTGGCAGAGATCTGAGCGTTAAGATTTCAACTACAGAGAGGGGGTTTGAGTTTTGGGGGTGGTTTGGGGTTTTTTGATGGGGTGGGGAGAGGAAGGAGGAAGTTGTGGTGTTTGGTTTTTTTTTTTTTTTAAACAGGATTTGGAATCTAAATTTTGTTCTTAAAACACAGAGAGAGTGTTTGAGAAGGGAAGAGGCAGGCAGCTTTCACCAGAGCTGGTGCTCAGGAATTATTCACTGCTCCAAGTGGGCTCCTCCCTACAGGTAATGAGACAGACAGAAGGAGGGGACCCTTTCAATGAACCTTTTTTTCTAGGGAGACACACATGATGATAAGAAGTGGTAATTCCAGTCAGCGTTTTGGGGTTTTTTTTTAAATATCAAAATTGAATGCCAAGGTGATCTCATCCTCTGGTTTTGGAAATCACAGTGTTAAACCCCTGCATATTTGGAAAAGGCATTTTACCCACAGAACAGGTTTCTTAAATTTTCCCTATTAAGAGCAAACTGACACTGACACTTTCCCTATCAGCATGCAGCCACGCTGAGTCCATTTCCCAGAAACATCAACTCCAAGAAGCGATTGCTTATCATATGCCTCCTTACCCACCTATTTGCATTTCATCTCTGCTGTCAGTTATGCAAAAGACTCAAACATAAAAGCTGGGGTTGCCTTGTCTTTGTTTACTGCTTCCAGGTTACAGAATTAGAACAAGAAAGAAAAGAGATAAAAATGAAAAACGAAGACATAAAACAGATGTCATGTCAGTTTTTCCTGGATCTTTTTCTTTGGGTAAAGTTCTTCTGAGACCAAACCCCTGTTTGAAGCTGTAAACCAGCTTGGAACAGCAGCAGCAAGTGCAGATGAACTCTCCAGATATTAGGGTTACAAACACAAATCTTTGCTCAGCCATTATACCTGTTTTGGCAAAACAGTACACATGTGGTTTCATGAGGAAAAACCAAAATCAATCAATCAATCTTTTTGCCTGTAGGCTACAGCAGGCAAGATGCTGGTCTCAGCTATCTGGCTTCCCTTCCCCTCCTCAGTCCCTTTCCTTAAGCCTATAATCCACAAACCAAACCAGCAAAAAGCTCTTTTTAAGCAGAAGGAACACACACCTGGGACATCAAACGGCTTTAAAGACGAACTTTACAGCATTCTTTTTCTGGGCAAATCAAGTTCAGCTTAACATATTCAAGAACAGTTTCTTATGCACCTGTATTTTAAATGATTCGTTAGAAAAAGCATTCCCAGGGAATGACCCAAAAGACAACGTCCTTGGTCCTTAGAACTCCTCAGCTTTGTGAGCTGTGGAGTACAGCCTGGCACTGGTTCCTGCCTTGTCGGGCATCTGAGCCACATCATCTTCTCCAGTCTACACCACTCATTTTTTCATCACACCAAAACAAACAGGATATTATCAATCAGTGTGAATTACTGCTTTGTGATGAACTTCCAGATACCAGCCTTCCTTTGCTGCCTTTTTTTTTTTCCTCCTTTCTTTAAATCCATTAGAAATCAAACGCTCAGGTTACACTAATCCTCGCTCTTCCACCAGTTTCTCAAAAGCAGCTACCACTACTTGGACTAAATTTTTCTTTAGAGAGAAGCATGCAAGTAAAGAAACAGAATAAAAAGAAAAATCTTGAGTAGAAACCAGTATTAAAGTAGAATTCTGCTAGTTTATAGCACTTTCTGCTCAAACACATGACAGCAATTAGCTGCTGGGGATTTGGAACAGCTCTTCCCTATGGGCAGCTCAGGGACAGCTGCCTATTAGTGAATGGTCCTTTCCTCTAAAGCAGTCAAATCACAAGCAGCATAATGGACAGAGATGAATCCAACTCACTTCAGGGATCCCAATGTAAAGTTTAAAAGCAGACAGACAGTTTGAAAGAGTAGCTTCCATTCTCTGTCCACAACTCCTCCTAACAGCAGTGCTTCCTGCTGCCCTGCCTTCTGAGTGACCGCTTGTATGAACGGTGGCAACAATCTGATATCCAAGACTACAAAGCACCATCATTAGCCTGATGAAACAGGGTTTCCTTCCTTGAAAAGGCAGCACTACAAGACACCAAGGAGGGTCAGCCAGCACTATTAAACACACCTGTGTGAAGAAGTGCTCCAGCAGCTGTTTCAGAAAGCCTCTGTCAGCACGGCAATGGTAATCCAGAATGCAGTTTAGCTTCGTTCCCTGCAGCGCTCCCCTCTAACACACACACACAGAGCATTGCTGTACTCCAACCTACTTGCTTCACTGCTGTTCCTGAGCAGCCACTGCCTGGGCTCTGCTGGCACTGCTCTTCCCTGCAGTAGAGTTCTTCCTTCCTCTGAACTTTAGAGCACAACCCTACTCGTTAGGGACAAACACTAGAAGATACTGGAGCAGAGCTGCTGCAATTCCTTGCTTTTCTACCACACGAAACTTGATGCCACGTGCCAAACACTTTGAAGCATCCCACCCCCAAAATAGTAAAAACAGCTTCAAAAAAAAAAAAAAAAAAAGCCAACAAAGTCAGCCTGCACCCTCTGGCAGCTTGCACATGTATCTGGTTTTGCAAGAGAAAAGTCTTCGGGCACTCCCATCAGTTACCCTTCTATAAAATTCCTCCCGAGCTGCATCCACTTCACTTAGTAGTCACCTCCGCTTCCTACATGACTCAGGTTTCAAGGCATGAAAGGAACAAGAGCCTCGGAAGGAGATAGAAACAAGTGGGAGAAATTGGCCCTTTTGTTAAAGAAGGCTGAGAGAGGATCCAATTGCAGCATCAGGAGCTGCGCTGAACTCAGTGTTCAAGGAGTATGAAAAAGCACTCTCAGGAAAGTGAACAGAGCCACTCATTGAGCTGCAGAGCAAAGCAAATGTCACGTCTAGGTCATGCCCATTACAGCTAAGTGAGCACAAGGACATGCAGGGATATTTCTCCCAGCTGGATGGGGAACTGCAAGGATAAAGTTGTCATGTAGACAAAGGTTGCACCGGATTGATGGCAAAGCACCAGTTCCCAGAAGGATCAGTTCCAAAGAGGCAAATTGCTGTAACAGGCTTGTAACACCACACTGAGACATGAAGGGCAGCACTGACCACTAGATTTGCCCCTCTACTGAGAGAGATCAAAATTCAGGGCTAAGGTTGGAACGTACTTGGCGCTACAGGATGCAGTACTCCCAAAGACGTTTGATTACTCAGACAAGAATTGAGCAATAACCTACAGTAAATATGAATCACCAAGATGCCCATGAGGCTGTCTTCCACACAACAGGAACTGCAAAGCAGAGACCAACAATGATGTTCTTTGCTTCTTTCTAGAGGGGAGTAAGCAACTGGAAACACAGGAAGACTAGAGCCAGCAAATACAGCCAGCCAAAGCAAAGCCACCCTCCAAGAACAAAGGCTGTGAGGAACCCTATTGCCCAATACACTGAATGGAAAACCTGGAGAAGATTGGAAAGCCCTTGCTAATGCTTGGGGGGCCTTTTTGTTCTGGTTAGGAGGGCTTTGGTGCCTTTGTAAAGTGCCGCCAGGGAAACGGTTTCTCTTCATTCGCAAGCGACACGAAACCCAAGATTTGAAGGGAGCAAAACAAGAAAGTGACTCAGTAGTTCTGTCACACATGCTGGAATGGGGGAGAGCTGGCAAGAAGAAAGAAGATGCAAAGGAGATATTTAAGTAACCCTGTGTTTTTCCTTAATGACCGATGTTATTGTAGGGATAGAAATGATGGGATACGTCCGGAGAGAAACAAAACACAGCCAAGCATTGTGCCCTTTAATGAAGTGTTGTATCAGGAGGTATTCACAATGAGATTCAATACACAGAAAGTACCAAGAGAAGAGGAAAAAACTCTCCAGATATTCAAGAGCAAATTTAGGAAATCTCCTAACAAAAGGGACTCTGTTCAGCCAACCATCAAACCCCTTCTCAAGCAGCGGCTCACAAGCTAAGGCAGAGATAACGCTGCTAGAGCTTAACCAAACCTCAGCTTTCCACCAACACGTGAGCATCAGCTCCGAGAACTTTACACAACTTCACTGTGCATTATCTGCCTGTCAGGGCACAGGGATTCATCACTTGTAAAACAGCTGAGAGCAGGGAACAGTACCATGGGTGTCCCTCCCTTTTCTAGCTCTGAACAGATACACATAGCTTTTCACTGGGGAGGCAGGAGAGGATCACTGTAGCTGCTGAACCAGAAGCAATTGCTGCCCTGGCAGTTGACACTGGGCAAGTAAGCAAACATCTACTACTTACACAGTTTCAGGGAATCATTCCACTAGCTTCGCAGCCTCCTTCAGGCTCCCAGAGTTTTCAGGCTCTCTTGGTTCCACATGGAATGCTGCAAGACAAAAGATCACACAAATCCTGACATTTACAAGTGGCTATGAAAGCCATAAACCGCAGCAAGCCCCTCAGAAGCCACTACACATTTCATAGAAGCCTTTGGAGCCAGCAGAGCCATTTCATAATGCTACACTTTGACTTGTGAGGTAGCATTGACACCATTAGCCCTGCATTGGCATATAAAGCACAGCTGTGGGACTGAATACAGCAGACAAGTTCAAATGTTTGCCAGGAGTAAGCACAGACTTCCGGACACTTGTGGGGCTGTCAGCAGGGAAGAGTTAATTCCTCCTATCCCGTGCTCAACGCAAACCAGAGGACATAGCTATCACTGTCAATGCCTGTTAGCTAAGTGGCTGTTTAATCTGTGAGTGCCAGACAGCTGCTACCTAGCAAAGCATGATTTGGGTCTAGAAAGTAATTCTCTTTCATTCCCTAGCACATTCATTCCCGTGTTTGTTTTCCCATGTTCAGCTGAGCTGGCTCAGCTTCACTTCTCTTGCATTCCTAGCTCTGCTATGTAACTACCAAGCTGTGAAGAGAAGATGACAGGCAAAGGTATGTCTGGCTTGCGTAGCAAGAGCTGCAACCACAGCCTCTAGTCAACACTTCTGTTTGTATCTGATCTAGGAATAAAAACAAAGCACCACAACAAAAACAAACAAGGAAGCTTTGGCAAAGCTGCTCTGCTCTCCCATATGAACAGAAACACTGAAACGTCTTGTTCTTACAGCTCCCAGCACACCTAGGGAGCCGACAGGTGATCAAAAGCTGCCTCTCTGCACACTTACCTCTTACATGAGACCTACTTCTTAGGAAACAAGTGGGAACATTAGCTTGTTCAGTGCTGTCTTCAGCAGAACGGAAAGAACAGATGTAGAAAGATAACCACGGAGCACGTTCTTATCACACCTGCCAGGCTACAGAAACTGAGTCTTCCCCAAGCTTGAGTGCTACACATGGATTGGAACAAATCTGACAGGCAAATAAAATCTAGTTCAGATCAAAACTTTTTAAAAAGCTTTTAAAAGCCCAGGGAAACAGGCATCCAAAATGCTTTAAAGCCCCCAGAAACTGCGGAGTGCTACTTCCACCCGTACCGCACACAGAGCGAAGCACATCTCTGCTGAACCACATTCAGGCATTTCCTCTTGCAGTGGGCAGCCCAAAAAGCCTTCTTCACTCTGGATTTATATCCTCCACTTCCAAACTCCATCTCAACAACAAGCCTTCTGCCTGCTGCTCCGACAGCCTCGCAGCATTTTAGCCTTAGCTGGCACATCCACGAGCCACCTTAATTGTGCACAGGACCAGAGGTGTTCCAGCAACCCTCTCAGGGGAGTACTAGCTTGGATTTCTTTCTCTTTGCCCATAGCATCCCACGGATTTCAAGAACTCAAGAAAATGTAACATCTGGTACTTATGTTAATTCCTTTTGGCCCCCTGCAAGTAAATAGTTCCTTTCATAAATCATCGAGGGAGGGAGGAAAGAAGAGACGGGAGGGAGACAGGGCACTGTGCAGCCTCATTCCCCCAGGAGCCTGCTGAAATAGAGGAGAGGCAACATCTTACACATCACATTTGAACCACCATTGTCATGGCAACTTCATGCAACAAACTAACTCCTTTGCAATTGGATCTGTATTTCTTTGGAACTCTAGGATCCACCAGATCCACGTTTCCAGCTGCCCACAGCATGCACTGGAAGCAAGCACTTACTCCAAGTTCAAAAGCAGCTGATGGGAGTTGAGCCCTACTCAGCAAAAGCCAAACTTTTTCAGGTCGTTTGAAGTAGTTTCTATGTTGGCTGATCTTTACACACACACAGTCTGGAGCCAGGAGCTGGGAATTTTACTATCTGTTCTTACTGCCAGCTACAATTCTTCCCCATTCTCAATGCATTTATTCTGCCAAGTTGCCCCTTTCGCCTTTTTTTTTTTTTTTAATTTTTTTTTTTTTAATTGTAACAGAGTAGGGAGTGTAAGCTTCTGTGACAACACAATTATGGGACGTGAAATAAAAGGTTAGGAGTTAGCAGTTACAAACCCAAGCTCTTCAAGCCTGTATTTAAAGGCTATGATAGCACAGCCATGGGTTGTGGCTGCCTCCATCCTAAATCCCACAAGGTGACTGTGAAGGGAGTAGAAAGCAGCATCAATACTTGTGGCAGAGGTTTTACTTCAGTCCTTGGGTAAGGGCTGCAAGGTGCAGGTGCATGCCAGAGTCACCAAACGCATGAGGCACAGGAGGACTGTCACGCTGCAGCAACCCACAAAACGCTCTCCATCCTTCCTTAGCAATCCTGCTCAGCACTCCACAGAGGGGAAAAAAGTAAATGGCATGCACCCTCAGGATTATTATACTTTTGTTTTGTTCACCTGCCTCTTTTTGCACCTGTGCCTCACTCTCCTGTGACATTGGGTCTCCAGAGCACTGTTGTACAGAGGATCACACTGTAGAGCCAAAGCAGCTACCGCACTCAACTCTCATCCCAAGTAGCGTTTCCAGGGGTAGGAGCTGAGAGTCTTCTCACTAAAGGCAACTTTCTTTGTTTCTCTGTGGGGAATCAACAAAAAAACAATATTTCCCTCTTCAGCAGTCAGAAATGGAGAGGATCGGCTCTGCATGTGGAATATTTCACTCTGCAGCTAAGTTCTATACCACAGCACCAAACATCTGGGTGTAGACGTAAAAGCACAAACAAAGCTTGGGTCAGCAAAGCCATCACAATTAGGGAAAGTGTTTATTTCAAGGGCTAACATGCCATGATCTTTCTCAGCAAAAGCACTCTGTCTCCAGCACAATGGGCACACTGTGGCCTTTCATGAGCCCACAAGACACCTCACCACATCCCCAAGCAAGCGTTGTGCTAGCACCAGTCTGTCACGCACATCTGCTCCGCACCTCTGCTGCACAAACATTTATGCAAAGTTACTTAATAGGAAGTGTAAAAGCAGGAAAGACCTGCTGCAATTAGTTAAAATGAATTATTAGTTTGTCAGACATCCTCTGGTGCAAACATCTTTCAATGAACTACAGCCAGGTTGTGATTCTGGGGGGCAAACAGATGGGAGCCTGATCAATGTGTTCCAAGCCAGGGTAACAAACTACTTCCGATTCACCTCGCTTTCAGCTTTGGAAGCAAACTGATCAAGCTGGTAAAGTCTGCCTCTACAGAACACAACTGTAGCAGACTACAAGCTACTCACACAGAAACACCACGAGGCCCTGTGCAGAGTTCTGCCTGCCACTTGGCAGAAGGCTAACTGGCAGTCAAGGGGAAAACCAAGCCAGATAATGCACATGTTGGAAGCATGAATACTTGCTCAAACAAGACACGGACTCCAGGGAAGACTCTACTGGAGAGGCTTCACTAGTCTAGAACAAAGGAGAGGGGCAGCTACAAGTACATCTAAAAATTCAAGCAACAACAGATTGAGAAAATGCTTCACCATGTCTGCAGTCTGAAATCCTGACCCAGCTCTCAGTGTCCAGAACCAGAGCTGTCACGAAACCTGCTCCCAGAGGCAGCCCCACAGTTGCTGAGAAGCAGGCAAAATCTCTCAACACCTGCACCCCCCATGGTGTGCTGTCACTTCAAGGCCAGGGTTGGGACATCGTGGGGGGGAGCATTGTTCCATGCAAGACTGAGCAGAAGAAACCTGCTTCCTGCTGTCCAGAAGAGCACCCTACTAAGATACAGGGCACAACATCACATCTCATGTTCAAAGTTGAACAAGCAGTTATGGGAAAGACCAGATCAGACAATTGGGATCTGTGGTTCACTGTGGGTAGCTGATTATAAAAGGTTAACTTAAAACAGATTAATGATACTGTTAAAAATAGGGCAAGAGAGAGCAAAGGCACTTCACTACTCGTTCTGGTGGAAGACATAGTCCTGTAGCAGCTTTTTCAGCAGACACATTCATCATACTTGAATTCCTCCCTTCCTTTTACTGTCTCTAACCACACAATACCTTACTTCCCAGCTTCTCCTCGCTGCTTTTCCACTTGGCCCCATTTAAAAAGGTTTAACTGCTTCCCTATTATGTGCTTCATCATACTTTATTAGATGGGTGGAATTATTTGTGAGGATTATTGTATTTTCACAGAGCAAACCCAAGTCCAGTTAGCTAAACAGCAGATAATCTGAGAAGGGTGCCTTCAGGTGCTTCTGCAGCTTAAATCAATTGAAGTAATTCATGCAGCAGTAGTACTTGCTCTGAGAAATCTACTTAGGCTATGAGCAAGACAATGGGCAGAGGGGAATTCAAGACAGCCAAAAAATGCAGCTGCTCAACGTCACGCCATCAGACTTCAGCAAAGCTGAAACCAGAACCCTGACCAGATTCCATCTGATCCCCTACCTCATACATACTTAGACACAAACACACTCATTTCTTTCACTGCATATAGCTCAAACCTGGAGGAGTTTCAATCCACCACCTTCAAAACCCAAAAAAATCTGGTCACTAAGCAATTCATCTCCAGCCTTTTAAAAACTACCAATCTTCCCCTTCTCCCTGACATCCTTGGCAAGGGCCACACAACCAGCCCTTACCAAA
Organism: Eubucco bourcierii; assembly: GCA_013396675.1. NCBI lineage: Eukaryota > Metazoa > Chordata > Aves > Piciformes > Ramphastidae > Eubucco > Eubucco bourcierii. The sequence continues at coordinate 20,373 of VWZE01024396.1, read as the reverse complement.
AAAAAAAAAAAAAAACCAAATCATCATCTAATAAGGGCTTGTATGTTTTTGGTTTTGGGTTTGGTTTTTTTTTTTTCCTTTAACATGCAGAGGGTTGTAAAAGAATCATGCAGGGTGCAAGTAGCTTTTGCACAACACGACAGACCTTTAGCACCTCTGCATTATGAATAATTAAAGCAGCACACTCCAGGGGAAGAGCTACTCCATGCTCAGCCACAAGCAGCTCACATCTTTACAGCAAAACTGCAGGTTTATGGGACCAGCAGAAACCATGACCCTCAGATACCTGACACAGATGGATCCCACTGCAAGCATCCGAAAGCAGCTGTGCCACAAATATTTACCTTGCGCTGTCTCAATCAATTCTGTGAATTAATGTAAGGAAAACGGCAACCATCCTGCGGTCAAACCACAGAAACTCTGAAAAACCACCTCTGTCTGCAATCTGCTCTGCCATGTTAAAGAAACATTCACTTTTAAACTGGGCCAAGTGTGCACAGACTTTGCCTTGAAGTGGCCAAGGCAGCAGCTGAGCACAGTTTGGGCAGAGAAGCAATTCCTGTAATCATGAGATATGCTGTGAACTAGTAAGTGAAGAGCTTCTGACTGCTCTCAGAGATGAGGAACACACACACAAAGAAGTCCTCCCAGCAGCTCTGGTGAACAGTGTCCCATCTCTGGCACAAAGCAGCTGTGAAAGCCCTGACCCATACAGCTGCACAACAGGGCAGAGAAGGGACAAGCCTACAGACAAGAGCCAGACCACCTCTTAAGATGACTTCTGGCAGCAGACACTCATGAGTAGTCTGCAGCAGGCCCACTAGCCATCTCAGTAACATAACTGACAGGCTGCCAGCCAACAGAATCATCCCTTTCATGCAGCTGTACAGGAACTTCAGCACCAGCTCACCACATACACACACCAGTACACATGGCTCCAGTATTTCAGTAACATACAAAGAACTGACAGCTGAAAGTGTTTTAAGAGCAAATGCTTGGATTTTTAAACTGACTGCAGGTCTTCAAAGCAGAAAATGCACCAAGTCACCTGTGGAGACCCTAGTCCTGACTTCCCTGTTGCAGTGAATGATGCTAACCCTTCACACTGCAGTATCAGCAGCTCCAAAAGAGCTCCTGTGCGTACTTGAACACAGGTCATCCTGGTGGCAGCTTCAGCCAACACACAGCTTTAGCTAATAAGTTGCCACATATGCTTGACCTCACTTGATGTCTTGTGTCTTACAAGGGACATAAGGTGTGCAGGTGTCTGTCCTGTGCTTCAAGAAACAATCACTGAGTCCAAGCACAGGTAACTGTGCTTGAAGCTGGAGTACAGCAGACCTTTGGTATTTCCAGACTGCCCTTTTATGCACTGATCCAGAGTACTTGAGGCATTCTGTACAGACTCATCTGCAATGAAAATATTGAACAGTCAGCAAATGGCCAAAGCCAAGTTCTAGGACGTGTGTGAGTCTATTACTAAGCTAGGCACACCTCCCATAATCACAGGCATGAAGATGATTTTTCTCCATCCTTTACAAGGGTAAGGCTGACTGCATCAGATGTGTCACAGTTACAAAAGAAGCTGTATCACACCAAAAAAAAAAAAAAAATCAGAGTAAGAACTAAACCCTCTTACTTTCTGCTACTATGTAGATGCAAAAATAAGAGTGGTGTTTTTCAGGAGCACATAATCCTTTTGGTTAAAAAAAAAGAGGCAACACACTTCTGTTCACTGAACAGGAAAAGTGAGACAAGCAGCAACTATCTCTGTCACACCGGCTTTGGCAGCCTGACTTTCTGGCAATAACAAACCGAGACAGGAGGTCAGTAACAGCATTCTCACATTTTGCTAAGCAAGTTTTGTCTTTCACAAAGCAGATGCCACAGACAGAGCAGCGTTTAGAGCTATTCTTTGAGACAGCAGCTCACTCTCTTTACCGGAATCCTGTCTCACCACTTGGTGTTAGTTTCTTGTCAGTATTCCTACATCTGTGCAAGAGGTCTCTAATGCCGAGAGCTAAGTTCCCTAACTCTCACTCTTCTAGTAGCAAACTAAACCTTTACACAAACCACAGATTTTCTGTTCCTTTCAAGATGCAATTGTTGGACTGGAGGTTGTCCAGCAAAGACATACAGATAAAGTGGAGACACAGCCAGTCTAAATGGGTTCATTGTTAGATTATCTTTTAGGCAAGAAGCCTTCCCTTATTTCCTCTGTTCTGGTTAATACCAATGCAAAACCATCACAAAACTGTCACACCGAGGCCACAAGTGCCAAAGAGTCCTTACATCACCAGAAAGATTTGTGCAAGGGGAAGCAGAGCTCCCCCTCGGTTTGCCAACCCCCGGGGCTCTGACTTGCTCACTCACAGCTGGTTCCTGATAGCTGAGCAGTTCCACAAAATCACCTGCTGAAAGGGTGAAGTCAAGATGCAGGAGAAGGATGGGAGCAGGTCAGTGAGTCCTGGCTTTTCCAGTCACTGCTGGGGAAGATTCCAACCCAGATCTGTAATTACCTGACTCAAACAAGAGCCAGAAGAAAGAGGGGGTGGGGGGAAGCAGAGAGATATCTGACTGGCTCAAAAGACACCCTTGAGACAACTTACTGATGGAAGACCCCGAGAAAGCCAGCAGGGACAGCTGACTTGGGTCGCTTGTTTGCAGGGGGTAAAATGCAAACGGCCCTTCAGCAGAAGGCAGCATTTGCCATGAAATTACCATTCTTTCCAGTCCAGTTACTATGGTATTACTGCTGAGTAACTTAGTCCTAAGTATACAATTAATCCATGTCATCACTACCTGCAAAACATTGCAGCCATTTAATCTAGGCTTTTTTAAAAGGAGGAAGGGGGGAGACACAAAAGAAATTATTAGACTTCCAGTAACCAGAAGACAAAGCCTCTTAGTCAGAAGCAAACAGAGGAAAGGAAACCATCGAGATAAGATGCAGACCCCTAGGGAGAAGCAGCCAGAGAAAAGGAGCCTAGACTGGGAACTCTGATGAAGGCTGTTAAGGGGGTTTGCCTCTTATATTTGTGACCAACAAGTCCCTAAAGCATTTACAAATTATTCCAAGAATTCTGGCTGCCAATCTTCAGCTCCTTCTTTATTTCCAGGAATGAAGATGAAAGGCAGGACTGTTTCCCTGACCTCCTATGCCTGCACTTCTAGTCTCTTCTCACCGGGAGCAGAGTTTTCCCGTTACAAGCATACCACAGCTTAATGACCAACAACACGATTTCTGCACTTTGCAGCTTCTTACAGACTGCCAAACCCCCACCACGGACTTCAGAGTGCTCTGAGACTCTGCACTGCCTTTATCGACACTTCCTCGGCACCAGTAAGGAAAACAGAGCACTGCAGCGTGGGACAGCTCTGAGCAGGACTGGGAAAGCTCTGCTCCTGCTGACTTGCAGCTGTGCGTTGCTCTACATCCAGACCACCTTTACTGAAATGAGGAAACGCAAGCTAAGCCAGGCCTGCCCCTGGCTCTTCCACCTCCTTTCCATCCATGTTATATTGCCCTGCCCCAATAAGCATATACACAACAGTTTTCCCCTATTCCTTCAACCGGGGGAAAGAAAGCAGCAGAACCAAACCTCTTCCTCACTCCACACAAAGTTGTCAGAACAAGTCCCTTGGTCTGAAATGTCTGTCAAGCCGCCTGGCAGCCCCTCTTGCTCCACATATACTTCTGCAACTCATCTGAACAGCAGCCTTCCAAAAGAGCTGCTCTTGGTTTTCTCTCAAAGCCACTCCTCCACTTCCTCTGACCACCTCTTATTTTGCACTAACTACAAAAAAGGCAGCAAGATGTAATTATGAACAAATTTCCAACATGAACACATTTGAAGAACCACTGACACAAACAGCTTAGAATTTGCAATAAACATGAGTATTTTCAGCCCCAAAATAAGGCAAGGAACCGTGTGCAGAGGAAGGCACCTAACCCAGCCTTAAAAAACTAGGAGCAGATTACAGAGGGTATTGTCGGCTGTCAGTTTCAAGAAGAAAGCGATTTCAAAGGTATGGTATGGGGCAGCCAGGTAGTATCAAAGCTGCAAGCTCCCCTCACTAACAGTCTGGTGAAGTTTTTAAAGGATTACAAAGGATTAGACTCACTCATACCTGCACAGGACTTCCTGTTATGAAATAAGCAGAGATGTAGACACCATTGCAGGAGTTGGCTCTTACCGAGTACAACTGGCTTTATGAACGAGCTGCAAATCCCAACTAGCTCAGCACGGATCACAAGCAGCTCCCTTTTTCTGCTGATGTGCAGAAAATTTTTGCTGCCTTCCCCACGAAGGGCTGTGAAGGTTTTCCACAGGCTGCTGACACACACCTGTCTAAAGTTACCAAACTGAGGGTAACATGAAGTCAGATTTCTTTACTTCCACACACGAGAACCAAAGGACTGCGCTTCCTTGTGTGAGGAGTCTCTCTTACCGCAGAAGCTTGCGGTGCTGATCAGATGCGCTCCAGAAGCACCAGCACCCAAGACATTCACTCTTCCCATCATCAATACCATCCTTACACATTAACAAAGAGGCTCCAAACAGATAGTAAGAATGTGTGTGGAAAAGATGTCATTTGATGAACCTCCTCAGAAACACTGACGGACCGTACAGCACAATTCCAACCACTAGGGAGGCCTGTCTGAATTTTCTGCAAGGTAAGGCAGTTTGATGATTTTGTTTGTGCCCTTTTTTCAGGACACTTAACCTATTACACCCCCCACCCCCTTTAAATTATGCAGCAGACACTACCACTTAAAAAAAGTGCCCAGCTGTGGATCGATGCTGTGTTCCGATACCTGGCATGGCACTGCCCGGTTACCAACGCAGCGTTTTGAAGGGCAGCAGGTCAGCAGTGATAACTGTTGAAAAGATAATCAATTACTCTTTCCAGCAACCACGGCACTAATAGGGAAGGCACAACCTTTCAATCAACATTTGTTTGAAACACTGATTATGCAAGGTACAGCTTATGAGTGGCTTATTGGTACCACCACAGCCCCAGAGACCAAGAGTGATTAACACAGACTGCAGCTTCCACAGGAAGGGTAAACCTGCTCAGGAGAGAGAGCGAAACCTAAAGGCAGAGATGTGCTCAGAGCACAAGAACTGTCTGGGAAAGAAACTGCTCCACGTTTTAGCTCTGTTCCCCACAAACACCGAGCTCGTACACCTTGCAGCGCTACACGTGTGAAGGCTGGGCACGGAGTGCTTGAACAAAGCAGCTGATGCGCTGAGCGCTGGGGGGACGCGGGGCTGACCGCCGAGAGCAGGTTTGTCAGGAAGCGTTTTCGGATCCTGCAGCTGGCACACCACGAAAGAGGAAAATCAGGGGGAAAAACAGAACAAAACCAAAAACCCAACAACCCGATGTGAGCCAGCACCATGACTTGGGGCACAAATTAGTGACGGGCAGGCTCGGCTCGGCGGCACCCGGCGCTAGGCGCCTACCACTGTACCGGCCTGCACGGAGCGAGACCGAACGAACACCAACCGGAGAAGCACCCCGGACGGGACCGCCCTGAGCCACGGCGCCGGGGGAGGCTCCGGCTCTCGGCCAGACGCGCCGGTACCGGCGAGCCGACTCGACGGCTGCCAGCCACAGGGATCAAGCGGGCTGCGGATCCGGGGGGGCCCCGGCGTGAGGAGGCAACGGCGGCAGCACGGGGCCCTCAGCGTGCAACCGGCCCTGCCAGGGGTGAGGGACAGAGCGGCGGCCCCCGCAAGCTCAGAGGCTGCCGGCCGAGCCCCGCAGCCCTGGCCGCGGGTCGGGCCGAGTTAAGCCGAGCCGAGCAGAGCCCCTCGCCGAGCAGAGCCCCTCGCGGCTTCCGCCACCACCGCCGCCGCCGGTCCCCCGCCCGTGGCGCCCGCAGTCCGGCGCGGACGGGAAGAGACATGGTCCAATTCACTCACCTCCGCGGCTCCCTGCTAGACTGCCTCCCCCTCCCTGCATCACTTCCGGGGGTGAGCAGTCAGCTGGCGCCGGCGTCCCGCGCCGCGCAATGACGTATCGCGGCGTGTCTGACGCCGCACGCACGGTGAGGGCAGGGCAGGGCAGCGCAACGGGTGGACACCTCCCTCGCCCACAGAAGCAGGGGAAGGGGCCTAGCGGGGCGGAACCGCCGCACGAAGTCGGGGAGCAGCGGCCTCGGCGTGCTACTTCCCGAAGGTAAAGCAGGAGGGAGGAGGACGGGCAAGCCAATAAGCGGGGAAGGCGAAGGGGAGAGGCTGGAGGTTTGGGGGCTTGGCCAATTCCCTCCGTTTCGCACATGGTTCCGCCCTGCTGCGGGGGCATTGGCTCCCCGGCCGCCAGGAGGCAGAAGGGCGGCCGCAGTCGCAGCGCCCCCCGGCGGCCGGGCGTCTCTGGGCACTGATAGGGGGGCGCCGGTGCCGTTTCAGCCCCGAGACCTGCCTCGTGTGGTTCGCGGGCTGCAGAGGTCTGCCGAGCCTTGCGCTCAGCCGCGGTGCCGCTGCCTGCCCTGTGCTGCATGGCTGTGGCCTTTGCTGGAGTCGGCCTGACCCCCCGAGCGAGGCGCATGGCAGCCTGGCTACCCGGCCAGCCCCTGTGCCTGCCTGACTATACCCGGGGCTGCGGGAATGGCAGGGGCCGGCTCAGTTCCTGCCTGGTGCCGAGGAGGTTCTGTGTTTCATGAGTTCTGAACCTCTCACCTGCAATTGTTGCTGAGCAGAGCTCATATCGGAGAGGTGCCCTCCCATCCTGTTAGCACCCAGGCTGAGTGCCCTCGCACAAACCGGGAGGAGAGAGGTAGAGCAGCAGTGCCTCTGGTCCTGTGTGCCTCAGCCCCTGTGCTGCCCGCTGGGCAGGAGGCGCCCGACGCTGATCCCTCCACCATTCGGGAGGTTCGAATGCACGTCCAAAATGTGAGGCTTTGTTGGCAAAACTCTGGGATTCGTGTGAGATTCGCACACTTCACTTCCTAAAAATAAATCTTTTTTCAATATATGCCCAGCAATAGTTCTCAGTGACTAAAAATCCTGTCAGTGTCCTACGACTGAAGCATACTGAAGCTGAGGGTTCATGAAATGTGTTTCACTAAATGACCCACAGCACACGGTGAGAAAGGGGTAGGGAGAATTGTTTCTCTGCTAGCATTAATATTTATACCTGTTCCCCAGTTTGGGAGCATTTCCAGTGCTGGGAAATGTTTCTCTTCATGCATTCAGTTGCATTTGGCTTGAAGCCAAGGTATGAATAAGGTGCATAAATCCATACTGGGGTTTGTGTCCATCTTGTTACATTTCTGCATGCTTCTCTATTATGTAAGGAAGGCGATCCCAGGAGAGCTGAGGCTTCGTTTTCTCTGCTACATTCATTGCGCCGCATTAAAACCTCTGCCTGCTTGTAGCTAGTAGAGAGCTGAACACAAAGGAAGAAGAAATGGTTCTCAGTGTATAAAAGCACGAGTGACAGGGTTGCATAGGACTGGAGAGAAGTTGGTCCTGCTTTAGAGCTTACCTGGACTCTGCCTGCTTTTCTGGAGAAAGCTAAGAAATCGGTAAAGGTGTGTCTTTGGTCTGCCCTCCCCCTCTCCACAGTCCAGGTCAGCATTTCTGTTCTTCCTGAGCATGGTATGGCACAGGAGGCACTCCCAGAGCAGAACTCTGTATGCCCTACTAAAACTAGATAACGCCTTGACCACCTCAAACTAAGAAACTGTGTTCAAAAGGGACTAGTTAAGGGTTTCCACTCCCATGTATTCAAATAAAAATGTTGTAGAATCCTAATTTTCTGCATTTTCACTTAATTGCAGTTATGTGGGGAAACCAAAATCCAAGTCCCCGCTTTCACTACTTAATTACCTTCTGTCTGCATGCAGTTGATCAGAAGACTGCTCCATGTCTAAGAGAAAGCTTTAAAAGAAATCCACACTCAGTCAGAAAGCCAAAGCAGGAACAGAATGTCAGAGTGCTCATCCCAGCTGATGAACAGTGTAAGCACAAAGACTTAGGCTGGTTTCAGATCACTTCAGCTGGCCACTGCAAAGATACTGGGATGGCAAAATCCAAACCCATGTGCAGGTCACTGTGCTTTCAGACAGCACTGCTGAATAACTTGATTGAGTAGCTTGGTTCTTTTTCACCAAATCTGCATCTACTTGTGATTGCAGCTGGTAGTGAGAAGTACTGGGAGTCAAATCTGCATCTGCTTTGTGACTGCAGCTGGTAGTGAGAAGTACTGGGGGTCAAATCTGCATCTGCTTGTGATTGCAGCTGGGAGTACTGGGCATCAAATTAATCCTTGATGGAAATCTCTTGAGGTGTTCAGGTTTGCAGCACTGGTAGAAATGAGGATGTCAGACCATCGTGGAAGAATTGTGATCTCTTCTTGGAGTTTGTTTTTCACCACGTGGAGATGGAGCGTCTTAGCTGCAAATGAAGTTTTGCTGTGACCACTTCACCACAGTGTAATCCACTTTACATATGAGAAGTTGAAAACTCCCTTTTCAAAGCTCCCTTTCCTTATTTCATGAAGAGTTCTGTTCCCCACCAACACCTCTTCTGTTCTAGCAAGGTTCTAGCATCAGCACTAAGTGTCTGTTGCTGATGCATGCTCTAGTTAGCTGGGATGTAAAAGAAGAGATCTGTTGCTTTAAAATACCTTTTTTTCCCTCATGGGCTCTTACTTTCACCCTTGGTTCCCTAAAATCCCCTAGGTGCTCGCTGCTGGCAGCTTAATTTTAAAGTGAGTAGCTAGCACTTGGCTTGAAAAGAAAGGATGAACTAAACCAGAGTGAGAGCTTCAGCAAAGGAGTTGTGCAGATAGGAGGGGAGTGCTGGACACGCATTCTTAGCCAACCATCCCTCGCTGGGAGGCAGCTTTAGCTGAGTTGCTACAATGTGTGAAGTTTCAGTCTGCATGCAGCTTGCCTTCTGTGCCAACTGTGCTTTGGCAGTGCACTCTTGGGTCGCAGCTGATAGATTCCTTATTTCTAGACAGACCACATGCTAACCAAACCTGCACACAGCAGAAGCATCCTGGTGTTTCACTGGTTGGTTGTTCAGCTTATTGACCATCTGAAACCCAAAGGAATGTGTATTTGTTTCCTGAAAGAAAAAAGCTCCTTGCTACAT